>JAILXH010017839.1:0-22410 GCA_023558415.1 Piaractus mesopotamicus | reverse complement strand
CCCCCCCGCGACCCAGAAGGATAAGCGGTTTAGAAAATGTTTGTGTTTCTGAGCTAAGACAAGCTAACTGTCCAATTAAATTGCTTTTTAAATGCAAGTTACTCCAGTGCCTAAACATTTGCATAGTGGTGTATATTTAACAGAAAATTCAGACAGAATCCTCAATAACTTACTCAAACGTACAGTATGAGGTGTGTGCACTCTTTGCCTATATTACAGATTCCACTCTTTTTGGGAGACTCGCTTTCAGTTTTTCAAAGAAACCTGCAGGGAAATTTTGGCTACATTTTCTGCTTCTCATGATCCGAGTAATGTCAAACACATTCAGTAACGTTAAGGTCTGGACTCTGGGGTGGCCAGTCCATTGTTCTTTGAACACCAGCAGCTTCTTGCTTTGATTTGAAAATTTTCTTCGTTTTTATCTGTTTCCTTTTCTCAGTAAGGGCTTCTTGAAAGCTACACATGCTTCCAGACCCATAGTGCTGAGTTGTCTTCTCACAGTGGGAGGATGGGCACAAACACCTGAGGATTTTTTTTGTTTTGTGGCAAAGGAACTGGAAAGCTGTCATTCACTGCTCTTGTTTGGAGCACATGAGATGCTGCTGCCATCATCTGCAATAAAATGCGCTATTACGGTGACATAAGATCCAGTGGCAGTGGATGTCTACGCAGCATGTTACAGCCGTCCAACCCTTTTCTATAGTGATTTTATAACTTCGGTTTTGGTCTCATTATAAAGAGTGCGGGATCACTTCGTCAGTAAAATATCTTCGAGACAGAACGTGCAACATAGCGCAAAAGCCCTGGTTCTCAACGACTGAAAACTGGCGTGCAGACTGCAGGTCAGAGAGCAACGCAGTCTCGCCTGGCTAGTAGCTAACGAAAAGGCAAGGAGAAAGATTTCGGACAAACATTTGGAGACGAACGGACTTATTCGCATTTATAAGCTCCGCAGTTTGTTTCCTGGTACGTTAAATCTGCAACAAGAGACTGTCAAACACTAAAAAGTAGCGAAGATGAAGTCAGCTTCTCTTTCGAGTTTTCCCGTTCCACCTTAAATGGAACATTCGGTACCTCAGTCAGAATTTAAGGTGGAACAGGAAAATTCAAACAAGAAGCTGGCGAATGAGAAGCTGGCGAATGAGAAGCTGACTTCAGCCTTGTAAAACAGTCAAACGTTGAGAGATATTTTACAAGAAACGATTCAACTTTTGACGAAAAGTGTCCCGGCGGAAATGTGAGGAAAGTGGCTATAGCTTAAAGCAAAGCAAAGTAAGTCTGCGTTATATTTTTTAGCCTATACTAGGACATTATCACATACTGAGACATATTGGACATTAAATGTTGTGGATCCCAAGGTGGTCTGATTTTTGTTGAAAGGTCAAAATGGCTCTTCTTAACATATGGGTTGTGACTCCTGATCTAACCTGGCTTAACATTTGCATCATCGACTAACCTAGCTTTTAATGCAGAGGGTGCCGGCTGTCGCTCATCCAGTTGTGTTTTTGTTATGCGCACGTCACAGAGTGTCCGGCCGCTGCACTTCCACACTTCCTAGTTACGTTATAAATTAAAATTTAGAAAATCGATTTTTGATTTGTGAATCGATTCAGAATCATTCACGTCCGCATGGCGATGCATCTAAGAATCGATTTTTCCCCCCACCCCTATTAATTATACTAGCCTCATAGTTCCTGTGCAAATTGAACAAATGTCTTAAAATTTAACCAAACATGTCTTGGCTGATCAACTATATTTGACACATGGAGATATTGTGCAAATTTAATTTGGAAAAAACTACTGCTTTAAAGTACTCTTACAGGCTGCTGAAGTCTTTTTAACCTTGAGATGTCACCACGGAGTCATCCTCTTTTCTTTAGGAGAACAATAAAGAAGAAAAACTTTATGTAAGCATGTCTAAGTGGCTAACAGAAAGAGTGAAAGCGTGTTGGGGAGTTTGTCAGACAGCTCAAATAAAGACTCTGATGGCACATTCCCATTTCACTCCACATTTAAGGGTTTTCTTATACGTGCCACTGCCGCTCTTTCTCAAACAGCCTGATAAAGCAGAGGAGCCCTGGCCAGAGATGATGACAGTCATTGTTGGCTCTTTTGTGGCTGTTTCTCTGGGCCTGTCGTTAGAGCTGTCGGCTGAGGGAGAACCGAGGGCCGGCTCTGATGGGGTTACGCCGTAGACTAGGTCAAACAGCAGGATGAAGCGTGTGTGCGCGTGTGAGTGTGTAAATATGTACGCATGTGTGTAAAAGGGGTGTTCCTATCTACATTGTGTTTCAGCAGGGTGTCATTCTCTATTTGCATAATTACCCCTTCACTCACACATACACGCATACAGCCTCTTTACGAGCAACAAGGACGAGCGAGGCGAGGGAGATACGCAAACAAAACCCACAGTGATGAGAGAACAATGGTGGCCTTGAAGGGTCATTTGCCTCTCTTTGGATAAATTTTCCCCTAATTGTAATTTCTGACAAAGGGAACACAAGGTGGGGGGGAGCGCTGGACGCACCTGTGCAAATTAGGCCATAGTGATGAATGAGAACCTGTGGTAGAAAGTTACCGACAGCTGCTAGTCAAAAAAAGCTTATATAACTGAATAGGGCTAACTTTGTGAGCTAGTCACTTTTCCCAATATTTAGTTCATTCTTATGCTGAGTTCAACTTATGGACGAATTCCACCAATGTTTCAAAATCTGCATAATTAAATCATGAAGATGTAAGCAAAGTCATTTGTGGTTTCATGTGAAATGTGGCATTCTGGAGAAACGTAAAATTTGTTCTAGGTGGGAACTGTATTACAGAAACATTCTCTGAAATCTTGACCTTGACAGCTTCAGTTAGGACTGAATTTAGGATAAATGCTATTGCAGAATAACATCATAACTAAATGAAATTTCCTAAATACTGTCCTAACTTTAGGATAATCCTAACTTCTGTTTTAACCATCCATTTCTACTGTTAGGTTTTCTGTTGAAAAAAGAGAACATTATTGTCATAAGGCAACTGTAAGACAGTATAATAAGCTCACTATATCTAGCATAATGATGGTACATTTATTTACACTGCAAAACAGTGGTGTGATGTTTTCCTAACTCTCCTGTTCAAAAATCTTGGACACTGCAGACATGATCTCCCACTATTGTCTCCAAGTGTGTTAGCTAATGTTCATGAAAACTTGCCATATAAAAATTTACAGTAATTGTGGTATATAAATAGGAGACAGAGCTGAATGTGTGGCTGTATATTATGAGAAATAGCATTAGTGCAGCTCACACACTGACTGATGCCTTGGGAAAGGGAAACTGAAACTGCGGAGCACTGATGATCATAACTTTTTTAAACTACCAGTTCATTACACTTTATTTTTATTTATTTTTACAGTTTTTCTTTTTTTTTTTTTAAATTAGTAGCTGTCTAGATAAATTTAATACATTTTTTAACATTATTTTGATGGCATGCTTATGTGCTTACATTGGTAACAGACATAATAATCATTAATAATCAATGAACAGACATAACAACCGTAATATGTATGGTAACAAACATAATAATCAATGACGGTAGAGATAAGATTTTTGTTAAGTCATTTCACTGACATTATATACAAAAACTCAGAAGACACAAGTAGGTTCACTGGTCGTTTTGAATAAATATAAATATAGTAAATAAAATTGCTATTTTGCATCATAGACACTGCAACCTACTCGGTTCCTATCACCACTATGGTAAGGAAATACAAGTTGATAAGTTCCTCCTCAATGTACAATTTCACATCAAACCACACTGAATGACTTTTACGCTTAAATTTCATTGACTGAATTATGCAGGGATTATGAAACATCTGTTTTTTCACATTGCAATTTCAGAGTCACCTTGCACTATTACACCCCTACTAGCCAAGTGACATTAGTTGTACGCGTGACAACTTTTATGGTCATGATATTCATGGTATTTAGCGTCTTAAAACTGTTTTTATCATAAATGTTATGGGTCTAACCAACTACTGTGTCTGTAATGTTAACTGATCTTAAGCGAATGCATCTATAATCTCATATGCTGAACTCAGAGTTGAGAACACCTTCCTCACAATTCCCAGTTGAGGGGGCATTTGCTTTGTTTTTTTCCTAGTTGGAAATTTTAAATTATGAACTTTAATTAAACAAACCATTAGCTTCCAAAGCTTTGTTCTTTTAGAAATTTATTGGACAAAATGTTGCAAAGCTAAAAACACATAGCAATAGAGGTTAATAGCTGCCATCTTTAACACAGAATTTTTTTTATATTGTTGTGGCCTGCTACCAGCAGGTGCTGGCCCCGACACGCTCGTATGACATGGTTATGCTGATGGCTGCACAAGGAGGATCATGGGTGGCGCACCCTTTGAAAAAGGGACTATTTGTGTTGTTTGCGTTATTCGTCAGTTAAGGGTATGTGGTATGTGTTTATAATGTTGCTCTGGGTGGGGAGGGGGTTTAGTTGGTGTGGGTTGGTGGTCACTGTGAGGGTCAAATGTGTGGTTAGTGGTTACTCCCCCCTAATGAATCTGGTGCTTTGTATGAGCTGTTCAGCAATGGTAAAGAAAGAGCACTTCTCATGGTGGAATAATGGCCTTCCTTCTGTCTTACTCTATGCCAATGCTACAATATTTTTATACATATTAATAGATAGTGGCATGTCATGTAGTGTCACAAACTACGTAAGCAAGTCTAACTGAGATTACAGCTCAACATGGTTTGAGGTAGGTGTGTGAAGATTTAGGCATTCAGTTTGCACAATGCTAATCAGTACATTAGCCTTAATTACTCATTAGCTACATTAGTCTTGTAGTTGCAGTGCAAAAATGAACAAACTTTGGAGAGGAAATGTGGCTGATCGACTACTCTGAGGTAAGGCAAAAACTGTGTACTTTTGATTTTCCAACAAACTATTGCCATACAGCATTAAAGTTACTTCTGAAGACTCCCAGGAATAGATTACTTCTATTAAAAAAAAAGCATCTCAACTCGCCTGTATGAGGCATTATATTTAAATGCAGCACAATTCAAACTTCTGCAGTGCACAAGATCGATCATATGGCAGCCTTAGGCCACATTTATATGGTTGAGGCTTCGCTCTAGATAATCTCCATGCATTTATATCATTTCTGTGGTCCTTCCTACTGGAAGAGTCTGTGTGTGGTTAACGGAGATGGGACCCGATGGAGGTGTGGGTGGGTCGGGGTGGGGTGGGTGGGGGGTTCAGGGGCAGGTGCAGCTGGGTAGGGCGGAGGTGTAGATGGGAGGTGGATGATGGATAGGGTTGATAGAAGCAGAAAGGCGCTGTGTTATCTGTCCCGCAGGCGGCAGGCCTGTCAGTGTGATGTGTGTGCTGTCTTTGCATGCTTTATGGTCCTTTTCCTGTCTGTCTCGCATCTTGCAAGTGTCACCCACAACTGCTAAAATGGGAAAAACGGGGTCCAACCCCCCTCTGCTCTTTTATTATTTCCTCTCAACCTTTCTTTTTTCTCCTCTTGGCTTCTCCATTCTTGTGATTGCTCTAGGCCTATCCCCAACTAAGGATTCAATCAAATGCCTAATTTTTCACTGAAAGTCAACAAAACCTCTCCACCCTACTACTGAGAACCTTTCTGTTACACTTTTTAAGCATAGCTGGCTACAGTTTCCCTCAATCCTTACATGCATATGTTTTAAAGTGATACATTCACAAGTTGTTCAGCATTCAGAGACACACTTCACGTTTCTGGAATCTTCTTGCACCAACACAGACCACTTTTTCAAAGTTTTTGTTCACATTGTATCCACCTTGCTTGTCAGTTCCCAGTATGTTACATGTGAACAAACATTCAGTAAAACAGGACAATGCCTTAACTAACAGGGAGACTAGTTACATGACCCAACCTTCCTTTTGCAGTAAAGTCGACCCATTTTGTGTATTTGTACCTAAATGTTTAAAACACTTTAAAAAGCTTTGTACTAAAGACAGGTAGCTAAAGGTACTGAAGATGTACCCCAGAGATTGTTTATAACATTTGTTGCAAGTGTGGCGGGGCCAAGGAGCAATAGCTGCTGTTAGAATACTCAGCTTTGCACATATTATTTTGTCCTAAAATGTTGCGTACCTTTCCTAACAGAGCCATTTTTTCCTTTCAGTTAATTTTGCCTGATGAGCCTATCAGATATAAATATGCACTGCTGTTGCAGTTTGATTCATTTTCTGCTGATGTAAGCTTGTCATCTCTTTGTAGCCTTATTGCTACCTTTGGGTTTGGTAAAGTGTTCAGAGCCTGGTTGTTGCCTTTTCACTGTTTACTACTTCTGATCATGAATCTGACCAATATATTTAGACTTCACATGCTACATGGGACTACACATCAGAATTATCATAAAAACTTAAATGTTTTACATGAACAGCACTTCAAGTCATAATCACACGTGAGAACTTTGGACACAAGATTTTCTGACTTACACTTACTGAGCTGGGGGAGAAAAGGGCAGTCAATCATCAGAGTAACCGTGAAGACACCACAACAGGTAAGACTACCTAACTATCTCACCAAACTTTCTACTGCAAAGCATTTGTACGCCAAGAGATTGTAATTATGACTTTGCAGGTAGAAGTATATTCGCTGTCCGGCCACTTAATTAAGTAAACCTCTTTGTATCTACACTGTCCATTTCATAAGCCAATTTATATAAATGGACTTAGTAGCTCCCCAATTACAAACTGTACTTTTTTTCTGCATACTTTATTAGCCCCTTTTACCCTACTCTTCAATGATCAGGGCCCCCACAGGACCACGACATAGCAGGTATTGTTTAGGTGGTAGATCATTTTCAGCACTGCAGTGACACTGGCGTGGTGGTGGTCTGTTATTATGTGTTGTGCTGGTACCAGTGGATCAGACACAGCAGTGCTGCTGGAGTTTTTAATCACTGTGTCCAGTGGCCAGTCAGTGTAGTGATAGTTATAGTAAACACAGGACTGAAGGATGTGAAATAGCACAATTTTGTTTCCGTATATAATAAATTCAAGGTTACGTCTCCTGCACTGCAGTAATAGCAATGCATGAAGAAACACAGCCGTTGTGTAATGGTTGGTTATAAAAACAGATAAGCCTATATTGTCAGCCATTCACTGAGTGGAAGTAGTTGTGCTCCCATGGGACTTCTTTTACTCCCTTGCCTAATTTATCTTGCCACCAGGCCTGCTCTCCTCTCCCCTCTTCACCTATGTTCACTTCTCCTTAACACCCCTGTCTTCTACTCAGCTCTCTTCTCTTCTCGAAATGGGTAGTGACACTGTTCCTCTTGCCAAATTCATGCAGCCTACTTACCAACATGCTGAATGAATTAAAGTGAATGACACATATGCGCTTGCCAATACTGCAAACACGTCACGGCAAGTGGCCAAAACCAAAAGGGAGACAGTAGTTTGAACCTTGCAGACATTTCTGAGTACAAGAGCTTTGAGATGTAGGAAAAAAGAATAAAGAAGTAAAAAGAGAGCGAATACAAGAAGAGGCGCACCAGCCGTCCGTATCCCCATGAGCTGAACGGCGCTAATTAACGAATCGTACGTTTATCAGGCTTTGGGCTTCTGATTGCTCCTTTTAATCACTTTTTTTTCAACCTCCTGTTTTTTTTTTCCACTCCAGACTTGGTGCTCTTATCTATTCAGGAGCCTCCTTCCATCTTCCCCTACTCTGCTGCAGTCATTCAAACACAGCGTTTCACATTCACATTGTAATGCCACGGCCAAAACAATGACATTTCCGTAACTTTTGGACAACAGGTGGATCCATCAGTAGCCTTGCGGGTTAGTACTGCGCAGTTCACAATTAAAAACCTGACAGATTTTTAGCAGGGTTTGCTTTTGTGCAATGCAGTGCTTGCAGCTTGTAAAGAGACTACAAAAAATGAATTTAAAATTAAAGTCTATTGAAGACTTGAGACTCAACATGCAATACCAACTCAATACTTGACTCAGAATTCACCTTCACTAGAACGTTCATTTTCATCACGACCAACCATTCAAATTCTAATTCTAATAACCATTATCAAAAATATGGCTGAGGTGATGTTTCATAATATTTTTATTATGTTCTTTGACTCAAATTACTTTTATAAAGTGACAACCAGTTCACACATTTGGACCACTTGCACGTTTGCCTCATTCCAGAGCTTTCTGGACAATGTACAACTCCATCATGGTGGTCATTTACCTATCCTCAGCTGAACAGTTCACCCACTCTCTTTCTTTTCTTTAGAACATCGCTCTCTTGCGTCTCCCGCTTTATTAGGATGATTGATTGGGGCTTGTGAAATGCACCTGTCAGTCTGATTGATCTGCTCTGCTAATGCTGGCTGGCCTGTGCTGCCTGGTGGGTTTTATTTTTTTGATGAATAAAGGTGACAGACAGGGAGAGAGTTTGGTTATGGCTTCTTTGATTTTAACAGCCTCTCTCTCCTCCCCTTGCTTTTCTTTTCCAGCTCTCTGTCCTTTCCTCTCTCATCCTCTGGAGAATCTAGGTAGTAAAATTGGAATGGATTGGTTTAGGCCGATTTCTGTGGCGTGTCATGTTTGCGTGAATCGCTCCCTGTTTGATATTTCTGCAAATGAAAGTTTGGACTATGCAGCTTTGTGTAAATTTAACCCCTTCAAATGTAGACCTATCAATCATTTAGGAAGATTGATGATTATATATAAAGCAATACTTTAGTATTTATTAACAGCTTATCTCAGTAATCCCAAGATGGCATAATATAAAGTAAATTACATTGTATCACTATAATTCACCTAAACTAACTAAAGCAATAGACATTTGTTCCAGCACTGTTATGAAGCGTAATTCCCAAGTAATGGAAAGCAGAGGTCTAGATAAGAGCAATGTATGTGCATATTTTCCTACTTGGATTTCACTGTTTTTTCTTCGTTATTTAAATTCTAAGGGGACCCGTGTGGCTGCGCAAAACTAACTCTGTTGAAATGTTATCTGTAATAACTCACAGTACTTTTACTTTTGATGTTTAAGCACATACAAGACCAAGTAACTTTGTACTTGTCTGCTACTTTTTACGTAAGTATAGGATTTGTGCACATATATGTATAAACGTACATTTCATATAGAAAACATATTTATTAATATTAATAACAATGTTAGATAACAAATGCCTGTCTCTTTAGTTTAAGGACTCTTACGTTAATACAATATTAACTTCATAAAACATCTTATGTCATCTTGCAGTTACTGACATAGGTTGTTGATAGATTCTCAAATATTGCTTTATAAACATGCTGTTCAGTACTTATGCATGTGTTATGTCACTATTAGCGGTGCAACGATTATTCGAGTTAGTCGACTAAAACTGACAACCAAATTAGCTGGCAACTAACTTAGCAGTCGATTAGTTGGTGACGGCATTACACGTCTTTCTTGCGCTCACTAGGAACGTTTTAACATTACCACTCACTGGAGAGTTAACAACAGCACGATGGCAGCCTCAAGAACAAAATCCTTAAAACTGTGGGAGCTAAACTCAGGAAAAAAAGGTAGTTGTGCTATCTGTTATGCCAACATTAGCTGGCAGAAGTGTGTGGTTTGGGACGCGGCAGTAGTTGTGCTAACAAGCTAGTTCGCTAATGTTAATGTTAAATTCCGTCCTACTTCATGTTCTGAGCTGAGCTGCAACATTTGTAAATGCTGTTCTCTAGAATCGTTAATGGAGCTGAAACAGAGAAGCAAGTAACTATTATTCACAGCAACCCTGTTCACGTTCAAGATAACGTTTACAGTTTTAAACACTGCATCATCGTCTTAGCGCCGAGGCCACTGGTGTGTTCATATTCGGCGGACACAGGAGAGCGATTCCAAGCGGTTTTCTGTTCTCCGCGAAAGTTTAGCTCTGCTTGCTAACAGTTTAAGGAGGTAGTTCTCCGCGAACACAAAGGGAAGCTGGATGAAGGGTTACCGTTAAAACTAAACTTTTCACAAAATCGTTCATTTAACTGTTCATAGAGAACATGTTTTCCACAAACATTCGCCACTTTTCACATTTTCTCTGCAGCAGGGAGTATCTGCTCTCAGAGGAGAGCGACACTCTCACAGGAGCACAGAGAGAAATTGACTTTACTCCGTTTCACTAAAGACCTGTGATTGTAAAATTTAGTTGCAGCAAATGTAGACAGACCACTGACTGCTCTGTTAAAAATTTAACATTTAAATTTAGATTGATTTTTTTTTTAATTTACTTGATTAAAGGAAAACTGTCTTTTGTATTAACAGGAAAGTTCATTAATACAGTGAATTCTTGAATGTTATTCATGTTTATTGTCTTCATTGTTAGTCAGCAAATGCATAAAATAACCTCAAGCTAAATTTAAAAGCTAATAGCTACGTAAACGTTATTTAGTAATATAGTGATTCATAATCCAAATAATCGACTATTCATTTCAGTAATCGATCGACTATTCGACTATCAGATTAGTCGTTTGTTGCAGCCCTAGTCACTATGTAGATTCATTTCAATTAAAGTTTCACCGGGTCCACTTGCAGGCTCTTAGGGTTAGGCATTATTGCATTTTTACCGAATGTTCATGTGCATCACTCATGCAATGCACTACATACTAAAGAGCATGGCCAATGCAACACTGAAGCAAAAGCAATTGAAAAAAGTGATTTATTTAAATGTATACCAATATTTCTAAAGCCTAACACCATCCAATACCTTTAGGATGAGTTAGAGTGGCGTTTGTAATCCATAACTAATAAATGATCATCAAGTACCTGACCGCTCTAATGTTTTTGTGGTTGCATTCAATCAAATCCTCACTATTACAATATACAATATTTCAACATCTAGTGCAAAGCCATCCTAGAACAGCACAGGCTGTTACCGCAACGAAGGAGGGCCTGTTTCACGTATATAGTTTGTTTGCTAAAGTCCGCACCACAGTTTGGGTTTTTGTGACTTTTTTTTTCTTTTTTTATCTAGTTTCGAATTGCTAAACAATGGCTGAAGTGTACTAAGTTATATGTGTAAGTAAGGGTTTATTGGTTAGAAATTTGGCAGGGATACAATTACTCAAAATCCATATTTATCCCTCACATATATTCTAGAAATAAATATATTTTCTTACCCATTACATTGCAGGAAAACAGAGACAATTAACATCTAACTTTATTACAATCAAAGCAATAAAAAAAAACAGTTCATCTCTGCTTTTTTGTGACCGATTGGTTTAACAATTTAAACATAACAAATCAGGTCTGATGCTTGGCAATTTGCCGTTATAAGCAGCAGCTCATATGCTCCAAAATATATGCAAATGTGAATAGTCAAACGTTAAAAGAGGCAGATTATACGGACAGTAGAGCGCCGACGTGTTGCTGTAAGAAGAGAAACGCATGCTCTGATGTTCTCTGGTTTGGTGCAGACCATCAAAAAATGTGCTCCCACCAAAAGTGAACTGACCCACTAAACTGAGTTCAGTTGTTTGGTGCACACCTAATTACAAGTGGAGTGTTCACATCTGTCAAAACAGACTGAACTAAAGAAAAAGTTTGACTGGTCCAAATCAAACAAAGTAGGTGTGAAATCACCCTTAGACAAAAATCAGGCCTTTCAGTCAAGGACAATCATAGTCTGCAGTATGTGTAACTGTGTGTCTGTGGTAAGCCTGTTTATACGTGGTAAGCCAGGTGTGTCACGACAGGCATTATGTGTATATGGGATTATTGAATGTTGCAATGTTATCTTGTGCCCTTCCTCTTTTGATAAGGCATCCCATCAATCTTCATGCTACCAATCACGCAAACCTAAGATACAAGTCATCTTAAGCACCCCTTACCAGTCTCCCTTTCTTTCTCCCCTTTACTCATTCTCTCTCTCTCTCTTTCTCTCTTTTTCTCTTCCTTTAACCTGAAGTCAAACTGAGCACAAATGAATGAAGCCCTGGTACGTGTATGTGTGCCTAGACGCATTCCCCCGTGTTCTTGTTTCACAGGTTACTCTATCACATGAAGGGCATCGTTCTGCACGCGTCTCCATCTCTCCCCCGCTGGCCCTCGCACCCGTCCCCGCGCCTCCTTCCCCTGTCATCTCAGCCTATCAATCAAAAATGTATTAAGTCCAAAGTGGGGCCGATCAAAGGCAGAATTCCTCCAAGGAGGGCAGATAAGGCCTATCTCATTAATAAGTGCTTTAGCATCAGAGAGGGCCTGCGCCTCCCCCCCTGTCCCCGCTCCTGCCTTTGATATCTAATTATCCTCCCCCCCTCCACCGCCCCACCGTACCCCACTACCCCCTCCCAACACATTTGTCCTATCAGTCGCGGGGCTTCACTGATGAACCACTCTGACATACGGCCCATGAACACGCGGGTGCCGTGTTTAAAACTAAGGATGCGCTGAAATTTCGCCCACCAGCAATTTTTGTCTAAAACAAACCTATACTGACCTTTCCAGAAACACAAATTAGAAACAGCCGTTAATCTTATTAAAACAAGCATCTTGCCGCCAATCCATTCTGAGAATTTGTCGTTGGCCCCTTAACTCATTTTAAATCTAATTCACACTCACACTTACGCCACATTCACAAATTCTGCATACAAAGGAGTTATGGTGCATCCATATCCACATTGGCCACAGCATAACACATCAGCATGTTGACCTGGCATGCTATTGTATTTCTATCACTATATAAAAGATGCATGAGGCTTCCTTTATGGTTGGATGTACTATGATTTTGTCCAAACAAGCATGTAAGCTTATTCAGAGTGTCGTTCAGATTGGTAAGATCTTATTGCTATTTTATTTAATCAGATTAATGCTAAAACACAACTGGTGTGTGATTTATATGGCTATTCATGTGTTTTCCTGTTCAAAAGTACAGTTTCTAGACAAACTACATAAAAATGAACACATTATTAGCTTTATTAGATCACGTTCTTTAGATATCAAATAACTGCAATAACACCAGGTTATTAGCAGAGGACAGCAGATTAAACAGCAGAAAAAGCCACGTTTTTGAATTGGTCTTAAGGGGTTAAAAAGATGGTATTGTGTTTAAACAGTCCCAGTAACTTGTTGTTGGCAGTAGCTAACCTTGTAACTCCACCATCCTTTTCAACAGAACTAATGTTCTATTGAAGGGACTTTTCAATAATAAAAGCTAGCAGTTTTTTACTTATTCGAAAACTAAGCCAATGTGCTCACTAAAAGCAAGTCTGTGAGCCTTGTGTAAAAAAAAGCTGTGTGGTTGGTCCACTGATTCCAGCTCAAACTTATTGGTTGGCAGGATTGCTGTGTGGTACAGAGCTATTAAATGGAAGCACAGAGTTTCTTGCCAAGCAGTTTCCGACCACAGAGCAGTCACAGATCAAGAGCAGCAAAAATTCTATTCCCTCCACAGTCAGTACGACAGAAAAAAGAATGCGCTAAAATAATTGTGAAATTGTCAAAGCCTTTGGGAGCTTATTAAGTCTTTTTATATGTTCAATAGTCAGTAATACATTTAATAGCCAAAGCACATCAAATAGCTTGACCAATCACGCATCCTTGTCATTTTGGCTAAAGAGTGTAGCGTACACTAATGGCTTCAGATCATCAATGTGAGCTATCTGAATAGACAAGTAGAGCTGCACTGGACTGCACTGGGGGAATCAGAGTTAAAACAAACAAGGTGCAGACAGGACAGGTAGCAAGCATTTAGAGCAGAACAGTGGAACACTGAGGTGAAAAAAGAACCAAGACGAGATATCCACTTGGTCTGGAGAAATAGAGGGGACTGGAAGAAATGGACAAAAGAAAATGGAGAGGAATGAAATGGGGTGAAACAGAGAGACAGAGACAGAAGAAATCAGAGAAAGGGGAATAGGAGGGAGAAAGCGTTCTTTTTTCCCCCTCACTCTCTTGCTCCTAAGCTTTCGGTAAGAGAACCTGTGAGAGATAAGGCTAAAAGGACAGTCAGTATGTTACGAACAATCCTCTCACTGTCCTTCTCTCTCTCCCTCTCTCTTGCTTTTTTCTGGTGTCATCCCTTTCTTTTTCCTACTGTTCATTCTACCTAATAGCAGCACTCAGATTTCTGTTGATGTCTCCCTTGATTCACTACTCCTTGAGCCTGTATGCAACTCTTTTTAGCGCTACTGGTGTGCCAGTTTTTGGGCACATATACACCCACATAGGCCTGTCATCCTCTGCTGCATCCATCCTCTTGTTTCACACATGCACATGTACACAAAACCACAGTAAACTCTAGTGGTTAGCTCCTACTGAGTGTGGTCCAAGGAGGAACAAATGACTTCAACGGCATTGAAGGTTATTCCATCTGATCCGAACAGACAGAAGGGCCACTGTGACACAAAATTGACACAAAAGTCACAAAATGTTTTAATGACGGTTATGGCAGGAATGTGTTACAACATGTAGTGCATCGCATACTGCTGTGTATGGGACTGTGTATCCTGTTAGAATATATGCAGAATCTGATCTGCCTATCTTCTGAAGCTTTTGTGCAGTCTTTGTAAAGTATTGCCACAGTATCACTGAGCATACTGAGCATTAGTCTCATGTCGAGCTTTCTGTCTATTGGCCTGTTTTGTTTTCTTGACCCTGTTTTTGGATTTGTCCTTTTTGGAGTTGTGCTTACGGTTTTATTGATCTCTTTTTGGCATTGACTACTCTTTTGATGCCTTTTACTGTTGGTGATCATTTGTTGCTGGCTTCGACCTTGGCTTGTTTAGTAAACTCGAGTCTGGACAATCTATTTACTATTAAAGCCCCAAAGCTTGATTTTTACTGCAGGCTTCTGACCAGTTCTGCTGCAAAAAAGAAGCATTCATTCCGGGTCCCAAGTGGCACAACCATCTACGCGTTGGCCCTATCAACAGAACATCACTCGTTCGGCTGTCCAATGAGGTTGCGTGAGTGGCAGTTCGAAAAGGTGGCTGGCTTCACAGGTTTCAGTGGAAGCCTGTGCTAGCCTCACTCTCCTGGTGGTATCGTGTGATTGGGGGAGTCCCAACCAGTGGGTGGAACTGGATATGACAAAAAATTGGGGATAAAAGAAAAAGAAGTATTCAGACACTATAACAAAATTAATATATATGTATAGAGGGTTGAAAAATAAATAAAGTTTTCCATATTAATGCTGCAAAAATAAATATGTTCTTGTGCAAGTTGCACCTCTTGTCATTACAAAAGTTGCTGTAGTTGGTTGTTGTGAAGATTTCACGCTACATGTACCAATCAGGGTGAAAATTCTCAGGAACAACATTATAAAGAATGCCCAAATGGAAAAAGCTACTGAGCCAAAGCAAAGACCTAAAACATCTCTGCCAGTACAACTGGATCAACAATATGCATTTGGATTCATGGAACCACAAATAATCATCACGGGATAAATGCACAATGCACGTTTTCTCTCAGACTAACATTAAGGAAGGTAAAAGAGAAGCCAGCTGTCACCTGAAAAGAGCTGTATTGGATGACCTGAAAGCAGCAGGAACAACACTTACATAGAGAACAATAATTAATGAACTGCACCGCAATCATCTCCATTGCTACACCTCACGCAAAACTGTAAAAAAAAGAAATACGGAGATTCAAGTCTAAAATTTGTACACAATAGGGGTGCGGGAAAAAAACTATTCTGATGCATTGCGATGCGGACCGGAACGATTCTGAATCAATTCACAAATGTCAAAAATCGATTTTCTAAATATTTAATCTATAACGTAATGTTGACAGAACGCAAAAGGCAGAACTTGGAAGTGGGTAAGTGCAGCGCCCGGACAGTTTGTGGTGGCACATAACAAAAACACTACTGGATGAGTGAGAAATCCGGCCGGCTCCCTCTGCATTTTAAGCCAGGTTAGATCAGGAGTCACAATCCAAATGTTAAGAAGAGCCAGTTTGACCTTTCAACAAAAATCAAACCAACTTGGGAGCCACAACATTTAATGTCCAGTATGTCTCAGTATGTGATAATGTCCTGGTATAGGCTAAACAATATAAACGAGAGCGCAGATTTACTCTGCTCTGCTTTAACCTTTAACTTTAGCCGCTTTCCTCCCATTTCCACCAGAAAACTTTTCCTCAAAACTAGAGCAGTTTCTTGTAAAATGTCTCTAAACATTCGGCTGTCTTACGAGGCTGAAGCTGCTTCTCGTTCTCCAACTTCTTGTTCGAATTTTCCTGTTCCACCTTAAATTCTGACTGAGGCGCCAAATGTAAATGCGGCACCATTTAAGATGGAACGAGAAAATTCGGAAGAGAAGCGACTTCATCTTTGCGACTTTTTAGTGTTTGACAGTCTCTTGTTGCAGATTTAACTTGTCAGGAAACCAACTGCAGTGCTTATAAATGCGAATAACGCATCGTTGCTAGGTGACCTGCAGTCTGCACAGCAATTCTCAGTCGTTGCGAAACAGGGCTTTCGCGCAATGTTGCACACACCCCGTCTCGAAGATATTTTACTGACACAGCGATCCCCCCCACCCCTTTCTGTACAACGAGACCAAAACCAAAGTTATAAAGTCAATAAAAACGGGTACGACGGCTGTAACGTGCTGCGTGGACATCCATTACCACTGGATCTTATTTCTCCGTAACTGCGCATTTTATCGCAGATGAGTGGCAGCAACGTCTAATGTGCTCCAAAGGCAGTGAATGAGAGCCTTCGAGTTCACTTGCCACATCACTTCCATTTGATTTATTAATAAAAGAAATTTCGGAATTAAATGCATTATGGATCATTACAAATACTTTGCTTTAAAAGTACCAAGTACTCAAATAGAAATGATGTATAGAAAAAAAAAGATGCATCAAGATGCATCAATAACTGCTTTAGAATTGCATCGCAGCCTCTGAATCATAATCGAATCGAATCATGAGGTGCCTAGAGATTCCCACCCCTAGTACACAAGCATTTAGACGGAACAGTTTTGGAACAGTCTACTCCACAAAAATATAGCAATAATTTTTTGGCAATAATTCAGCTCATTGTGCTTGGAAAACAATTGTTGCACATATGAATCATATCCACAGTGAAGTGCTGAGATGGGAGCATCACAATACAGGACCGATTCTCTACAAGAGAAGCACTACATGTCATTGAAGTAAACATGAATGGAGCGATGTTCTGGGACTTATTAGAGAAAATGTAATCTTGCCAGGCAAGAAAAAGAGGAGAAAATGAATATTTCAAGAAGAAAATGACCCCAAACACACAGTAAAAATAACTCCAGACTGTGCAGAAAAGGTGAAGATGCTTGCATGGCCTAGCCAATCTCCTGATTTCTCCTATCTTAAAGAACATTTATAGAGGATTTTGAAAATGTCCAACAGAAAGAGGCTTGGGGGGTCCTTGGGGAACAGAAGACAGTTTGGCAAGAATAACATGACAATTTAATCACAACGCTGCAAAATGCTAATTACCTCTTACAGTAGATGTCTCAAAAATATAATAACCAACAACGGCTTTGCAACAAAGTACTTATGTTATCTTGTCAGATTAATTTTTCTGAATACATCTTTCCTTGTCAAATTTGTATCTTAAACACATTTATGTTAATGTTCCTGAATATATCCTTTGGTTCATCTTCAGAAATACAAGTCGAAATACATGATGTGAGTAAAGTGAATATATGCATATATGTAGATTAACTGTATTAAATAAAAAAACAAAAGTGTCTAAATACTTGTTTGCCCTCACTGTACATTACCATGCAATAATGTATGCTTCACATTGAATGAAAGCTCAAAAATAAAATGCAAACATGTACCACATTTTGTGTACACACACATGTTACTACAAATGTTAATATGAACATATATGGAGGGGGTGCAAGTCAGTGGGTAGTAGAATACATACCCACACTGTCAGAACTCTACCTAATCACTCAAAGCTCAGCTAAGACAAACCGGGGGGGGGGGGATTTGCAAGAACAAAACAGTTTAAAAACACGTCCCATTTAGCACACAAAGCCTCAAAAGAGAGCTTTAAACGGAGCCTTCATCTCCCTTCCTCCTGTTCCCAAAAAGAGAGAGAGAATGTGTCTTAAAAGACAGTGAAGAACAAGCGTCAGAAACTCGGGTCACAATGTTTACAAAGAGAGAAATTTTAATCCAATCACAGAGTCTTCTCTTCACCTCCCACTTCTTTCTTCATGCGCTTTAGAATAAAAATAAAAAAAACAGCAAAACTAATTAATTTACCGGAGGAGGAAACTGTCTAATGTTGCGGATGTTTTTTTGTTTTTTTTTTAAAGAACAGAGACACTGGTAAGAGGATATGAGGTGGAGAACAGAGCTGAAAAGAAAAGGCAGCATGAATTACTTTCTCTGTAAATATGGAGTTTAATTAACATATTTTAAAAAAGACGACTTTACAGAAAAAAAACAACATAAAAGCTGCCAAAGAATCAGTGAATAAAGTGTTATGTTGCTGAGAATGGGAAGTGTTACACACACACAACAATCGCACAGTGTGGATTCCAGAGAATAGAAATGGTTGGACACACTGCACTACTCATTTGAGCAAGTCTATAATCACAGGCACTTGACAGAGTGGAATGTACTGCTATCAGTCGAGATACTTTACCCTGAATTTGTGGTGAAAATCACCCATCAGATTCATTCGGCTCAGTTCCTCTGCAAAATTATACTGTGTCTAGTGCTGGTCCTTACAAACATGTCATGACATTGACACAACATAATATAGTCTTTCACTTTTTGCAATGTTTTAAAAACACTGATATATATTACTATAAAATAGCAGTGTCACTGTTGCCAACTGCCTTATTTTTCACTTTTTAAATTCTATTTGGCCCACTTTACTAACAGCATCCAGGATTGTCTAGCTTAGCAAGAGAGGTGAAAATCAAACTCCACTCTTGCTTCAGATCTGAAAAAATTCACAGGTGTTTCTGTCCATCCTTCCACTTTGAGAAGAAATGTGAGAAGAAGGATGTGTTTAAGATTACTTGCGAAGCAGAAAATGCAACTAACGTTTAAGACTGAACTTTGGCGGTGTGAAAAAATATTCCTGCAGATTTCACTGAAAAACCGAGAGCAAGTGTTTCCAAAAAGACATGAAGTTATACTAAAGGCAAACCAAATACTGAAAAAAATTACGTTTAGTTGTTGATGATTCTGTGTAATTTTCTGTTAAATATTTTTCCAATTTTTTTCCTGACACTGAAAAATGAATAACGTGTACCTAATAGTCATTTTAACTGGAAATTAAGTAAATAAAAGGTGGTCCCTGGTTTTTGCACAGTACTTTACATCATTTGTTGTCTGCTTCAAATTGTTTTAAAAAAAACATTCAAAAATTTAGATGGTATTTAAAGAGAAGAAAATTGAATAAAACTGTCTTATCAAAGCCGGCTGTTGGATCTGTAAGACATTCTTTTATAGTAGAGTTTCAGAACCCAAGAAGCATGGGTTGAGAGACTTTCTAAATATAAACTTAATTATCTTATTCAGTGATACAGTGATATATTTGGAAAGTACTCTGATATTGAATTTTATCTATACTGCCCAGAACTAACTGTCTGAAAGACCAGGCGTAGAAGATGGGCTAAACAATATATCATTTGTCAATTCTTACCATAATATCAGTTTTCATAATACTGATATTCTGACAGCCTGCAATATGCAAATGAATATACTGACCAATCACATTTGGTTCTGTGGAAGTCTGCCTGAATCAAGGTATTCACGCAATCCAACAACAAGACGTCTTTCTGGTAAAAATGACCAATGTGTCTTTAATATACTGCAAAGCACATCACAATAGAAATTTGTAACAGTTTATCGCAATGTCATGATTTTTTCCACATTGTACAGTCCTACTACACATTAACAAACACCAGTTTACTCAATGATTACAGTCACACTCAGGACTAAAGGAAGCCTTTACCCCAGCCTGTGCTTGTGAGTCTCTGCATGCCTTATTTATTTGCTTTTTGCATGTTTAAGATTTGTTTATTCTACTGAAGTCTGTTGGTCAATACCTTCATTTCGATTAAATACAAGGACTTAGAAAATAGGCTACCCACAAAAGTCAGTATTCAATGCCTGACCTATTGAGAAAGCCAAATTAAACATATATAACAATTACACCAATTCAGACTCTCTTTCTCCTCACAAACATACACACATAGACTCACACACACATACACATACGCTCGTTCATACAGAGTGTCCTGCAGTTGCTTTGGTGCCCGAGGGCTTGAATAACTGTCTGGTGCCAGGCTTCTGCACCCAGAGGCTTACGCGAGATGAGGCAGGGGTCGGGTAGAGGCTGGTGTGTGTGTTTGTGTTTGTATGGGGTCTATGTGTGTGTGTGTGAGAAAATGTGTGACTGTGTGTGTGAGTGTGTTGAGGTTTGTATTTGTCTGTGTGGTATGTTTGTTTTCTTAGATTTTCAGGACCAAAATGTCCTGACCTTATGAAAAAAACAAAGGAAAAGAGGCAACAAAATGGTCCTTTTTATAGAAGTTCCATGTTTCATTTCTTTAGAACAATAAAAGCATTTCTTTTTGGTTACTGAGGTTAAGGATAACGTTAGGGTTAGGTTCAGGCTTAGAATTAGAAAATTCTTTTTACAAAGTTAGTTTCCAGATATCTATATATATATATGCACATATACATACATACATACATACATTTAACACATTATTATTTCCATTATTTCATAGAAATATCAACATATTCATATAGATACGCATGGGACGTTTGTTTGACTCCATGCCCTGAAACTGACAAAAAACAAGTGTGTGTGTGTGTGTGTATGAGTGTGTGTATGTGTGCATGTGTGAGTGTGTGTGTGTGTGAGTGTGTGTGTGTATGCGTGCGTGTGCATTCTCTATCCGTCCCTTTTCCCTCTTTCTACCTGACTCTGGTCATGGGATACCCATTCAGTATTAGACACAGTGAACCTTCCACAGTCAGCAGACACACACAGTCAACAGATACCGCTTGACCTTTCCTTTTTTTTCCTCTGCGTCCGGCGCTACTGGAAACAGCACAATTCTCAGAATTCTCTCTGCCGGTCCACCTCACCCAAGCCTGGAAACAAATGGCTTGTTTCAAAACACGCCTCACTCCGGCTGAGACAAACAGCTTTTCATAATCACATACATTAAGGTTTCACCAAAAAACTTTCCCAAAAAAACAAGTTTCACCAAAGAACCTTCTTGTTCCCAAAACACGAATGAAATACTATCTGGTGTCTAGCTTATAATGTTTCCATCTACAATATTTAAGCTAGTTTAAAACGAACGATAGTGTACGTGTCACATTTCATAAGTCACCAAAGTAATAACATCCCTCCTTGGTGGGCCATGTGGATGCAGGGGGCTGTGTGAGTGTATTGCCCCGGGGCAACGCTCTCTCTCTGGGCACAGAGTTCTGGCTCCCTGGGTGGCAGGGTTAGGCTGGACAGAGGCTCTTTGCGCTTGGCAACGGGTCTGGTTGTGATTTCGTGTCTGAGTGCTTTGGCCTGCCTGTCTGCCATTTTCCCAGGGATCCTGGGTGAGAGAGAGGTCAGGGGGGGTTCCAGGCAGTGTGTTTTGGGCACTGTGTGTGTGTGTGTGTGTGCTGTTTGTGTGTGAGCTCTGTGTGTGTGTCTGGCAACACGGTCACTCGCTCTTACAAAACATTTAAAAACAAACATCTGTCCTCTGATCCTGTCTGGTTTGATAAGTGCATTAGAGAGAGAGAGAGAGTGAGAGAGAGAGAGAGAGAGAGGAGAGACGCATCAAAGTAGATCTGCAATGTTTAGTCAACAAAATCAATTAGCCACTTACAAAATCTACGTCATTTGTTTATAAGCACTCTGTAACACTCTATAATGTTTATATTTAAAATGGGCAATATGACAATGTTATCATCATTTGGATAAATTAACTGCATTAAAAATTCACCATTGCTAGATTTTTCTAGCAACTTTTTTTTAAATGGCTATTTTGTTCCCTGCATATCAAACATAGATACAAACCCTGAAGTAATAAAAAATGTAGAAAGTTTTCTCTTAATTTATGTTTGTTTGTTTATTTATTTTGCTAGTGCAACATCACTTCCGTCATGTTTTGATTACGATAACATGAGCAGTAAGTTATTAGCCTACTGGACAGCTTGCCAGCACCTAGACTTCTATTTGCACTGGTCTCTAATCAGCGTTTGGGTGTTCTGAGTCTGACCTCTACTAAACCTTGAGCAGTGTCTGTCTTAGGTTCCTAGCTAGCTTAGCTAGCCGAGTTACATTTTCACAGAATCCAGGAGCTTTCATCCAGGACCCTACTGAGGAAAAAAACATAGTGTACTATAAACGTAGTGTATTTTTTTCTTGGTTTATGGTATAAACATCTATGGACCAGATTTAC
>JAILXH010017814.1:0-11786 GCA_023558415.1 Piaractus mesopotamicus | reverse complement strand
GCAGTTCGGACAGAAATCCCTCGAGTGCAGCACTTCTTAGAAGTAGTAATTTTCCATTAAGACCCACCTCAGAGATTTAGTTCTCTATGCAGGGAAATCCCTAGTTAATGTAATTAATAATAATAATATAATTACAACAGTAATAATAATACATTTGCTATTCTTTTGTTTACAGAGTATTACAAGTATTGTAAGTAATACAAAAGTAATACTACAAATGTATTGACTATTTTTTTAACGTTTATGCAAACAAAAAGTGCATATTGCTGCCAGTTCTATTTGTGTTGGTGAAATGAGTTTCAGTTTGTGTATCAGTATTTATTTATTTATTTATTTATTTATTTTACTTTTCAACACATTTGAACAATATCGCGATAATACCGATAATCGTGATATGAAATCTACTAACATCTGTGTCATCTGCTTGCACCAGCCGGTTTTTCCCTTGTTAGACTGTTGTAACATGATCGATCCGTGTGGTTAGGTTTCTTCTTGACATGAAACCTTTAAAATGAAGGCCAGACTAAATTTGTGTGTATGTTTGTTCTGTTATTTCTAGAAGGCTGATGATGGCTGGGGAGCGAATGCTGCAGGTGACTGGGGAACGGAGGAGAACTGGGAGTCACTGGATGGTGATCAGGGTCAGTTTCACTGTTAGCAATGTTGTGTTTTGTTAAGAAATCTTACTGATCTTCAAATGCCTGATTGTGCATTCAGTTTCACATCATTATATTACCCACTCCAGTGTTCTCAGTGGAGACACTCCAAGTGTCATAGTGTTCAACATCCAAAGTGTTGTATGAGCATTAATAACAAAAATGTTCGCACTACATGGATGCATCCAGAGATTATATATATGTAACGATACAATGCAGTGGTGTCGATACAGCGGATAAAAATAATTTCCTGAATATGTGCCTTGTGTTGAGCTTGCATGCGTGCGTTCTAAGGACATAACAATATACACATTTTCACCTTCAGTATTCAAGATTCAATTCAGTTTAATTATTTAATATAATAAAATAGGATTCTATTAGGAGCTCCAATTATATACTACACAGATTAGTTTGGCAGTATTTAGTATCACAGATAAGTTCTGTGATAAATCTTTTTCAGTGCTGACCGGTCCACTAATAAAGTAAATTAGTTACATGCTCTAGAATTTATAAATAATTTCTAAAAAGCCCAGTTGTTTAAAACTGGTTGTGTGCAAAAGCCCCTCTCTGCCCATCTTACTCTGATAAAATGCTCCCAAAGGCCTACTTTTGGTTGTTGACAGTGGTTTCCATGAAAGATATTAAGTGAGAGACTCTGAAAAACCAAGGAGCATATAGGCCATACAGGTTTTTGATGCACACATCTTGATTTTTTTTTTCTCAATACGTGTTGAAATCATTACACATTTATTATGTAGATTTTTTACACTGATTTATTACACTGATATTCTTCTAACTGTTATTTTTTGGGGGAACAGCAAAAAAGTAATAAATGATGTATAGTAATTACTTATTTATAGTGATTTCTTCTGAGACTGTCTCCCTCAAGATTTGGCCACCACTTTTCACAATTCAAGGCATTTGGAATACTAATTTTATTGTAACTTTATCATTAAAGTTTATAGAGTTATTGAATTATCTACAGCTTTGTTCATCATTATGCACATTTCTACCTATTTACAGCTTCCCACAAATTGAGGCCTGTGAATTTGTAGAGTATCATATTTCAAATTTTTGATTAAAAGCATCATATTTTAATAATTATATACATGTTCTACAACAAAATTGATTTTTCTGGCTAGTTGTGTTATTTGCTAGAAAAATAGAAGCCCATAGTAACATGAAAATTAAGTAGCAAAGAACTCCAGGCGTTTTTGTTTATATGGTGGGTTTTTAGGATAACAGAACATTTATTTGAATGTAAATGTTGCTGATATTCCTTTTTAGGTCTTAGTAAGGCCGAGTTAGCCAAGAAGAAGCGTGAGGAAAGGAGGCGAGAGCTGGAGGCCAAGAGGGCAGAGCGGAAGGCAGCCAAAGGCCCTCTCAAACTGGGTGCACGCAAGCTGGACTGAGAAACGAAGCATCCAGAACAGAGGCGTGGCAAAGCTGAGGGCCCTGATGGATTGGCAGAAGGTCATTGGTCAGTGCTTGATCTTACGGAAACATTCCATGATGATGAAGTCGGAGGAATCGGTCTTTTCATTGGTTGTTGGATGGGGGTGGGGGGGGAGCGAAAGTGACATCATAGTCACCCGTCACCTAGATATGTTTGAGTAACGGACAACACAGCCTAAACTACGATATTTATATCGCCTCTGCTATTAGAATCATACCATGGTCCTTTTTATACTGATTACAGTATCAGTTTATCATGTGCATGGACACATTTGCTGGAGAATGGCACTGAGAGTCAGACTTTTTTTATATTAAAAAAATGTGTACTTCAACCTAGATATTGTAGTATGTGTGTATGTTGAATATACACTTAATACTGAATGCTTGAACCCTGAGAGGAAATCTGTTGGATGAGAGAGACGCGAAGTGCTTCTGCAGTTAAAACCCTGTCATACGATCACTGTCCCAGGCAGACCTGCATAATTCCAGTGCTTGCATGAACATCAATATATGTTACGAAAAACAAGACACATTAACCATGACAACCTCCATGTGCTGCCGCAGGGCTTACGAAAATGTAAGGTGAGGGGTGTTCCTTCTATTTTTGCTTTGTGCCTTCTTTTTCTTTTCCTTTTCTTTTGGTAGAAGTACTGTATGATATGGGCTGGGAGGCATTAAGATGTTGAACAATATACATTTTCCCTTTTTTAATATTATTTTATGACATGCCTTTGGTCTGAATGTTGGTTTTTATGATCTGGTGCAATATCTTGAGGAGGGTGAATCATGTATTATGTGCACTCTTGAAAATACAACCTTAAGAAAAAATAGTGATGACAATAAAAATCGAAGGGAGCTTGCCTCCGCGGACGTACTGTGCCGTTTTTGCTTCTTGCTCAACCACAGTGCAATGCACTAGCTTTCTGTTGCCAAGCATTGTGTAAGCAGCAACAAAAGTCTCCTTCAGCAAGCTGTTCTGGACACAAAAACTGGCAAAGTGCTTTGTGTACCCTAAATCTGCCTCCCTTACATTATTAGGTTAGTGGGGTTTGCATGTTAGTAGGTTATTGGAGAGAAATGCCAGACTGACGCACAAGTATGATCAAACATAACCAGTTTTATATTAACTTACACATTTTACATTATCAAAGCACACACTTTAATATATTAAACACTTAACATATAAATCCAGTACAAAGCAAATTGGCACCAATACACACAGTCGTTTCTGATCATTAATCAGTTCTGTTAAACAGTAATTAAACCTATGACTGGAGCTAACAGCATGTCAAACAATGGTGATGTCTGACCATGATGATGGATAAAGGGCAGTGTTCTTTTTGGTTGTTTATTCCCTTCTTTAGTACGTTATTGTGTTGACTTTAACGGAGAGACCTGAACTGGGAAATGTCAAGAGCAGTTAAGAAGTTTCTTTAAAAAGGTGGATCACCACTCCCCCCAACCCGGACCACTACTGCAATTTGACCCCAGTTTTAACATGTTGTACCCTAACAGGGCTAACGTTTAAAAGATTCCATCATAGAAAACTAATTAGAATTACAAGTCTATCAAAGGCTATCTATATTTTATTAGCGAGACCTGCTCTTGTGTGTGTGTGTGTGTGTGTGTGTGTGTGTGTGTGTGTGTGTGTATATAATGAAATGTCACTACAATAAATAGTTTTTTTTTTTTTTTTTTGTGCTTAGTCAAAATCAAATCTCTATATACATCCAGTATCCATAGTAGTAGATGGCTGTGTAAGTGTATAATGCATAGAGGTTTTAGATCCATTTAAAAGGCCTGCTGGTGATTTGTGCCTACAGCTCCTCTTCATCTCATAGTTCACTGTGTGCTCTTTTTCTCCTTGTTCCCTGACCCGAAAATGGCAGCTGCAGCAGCGAGAACTCCCACGCCAATCATAGCTGCAATACCCACACCTACTCCGACCTCCACTGCTTTCCGCACCTGCAAATACCACACAAAAACTGGGATGAAAGTACAGTACAGAATAATTTTTTTCCAGTGAACTACATTGGCACAAGAGTAGACAAAATGACCTACATGAGAACTATTCTGTAGCTTCAAAGAGGAATTCCACCAATGTTACCAATTTCTGCATGCTTAAAGATTAAGATTTAAGCATAAGTTTTGATGTGAAATGCTCTGTTCTAGAGAAACTTACCCAGTCAGAATTGTTCACGGTGGTGGTGACAGGAACCAAATGTATCGATTTTAACGCATCTAAAAGCTCTCTCCTTTTACATTAAATAGTTATGAATACACTGCCTGATTCCTGAGATACTGTTTTACAATAGTTTGGCGAGACGTTTTCGGCCTAAAATAATTCTTTTAAATTCATTCTGGGCAGACAGCTACATGCAGGGCATCGTACAGTAAAACAGTCCCAAAAGAAAATGTATTATGTTTTTTTTCCCCCACTTTATCAACAAAAACTTTAGAAGACGTGCATGTTCACTGGTGGTTTTGGATGGTAATGCAAATATACACATTTTATTTGATCTCTGGTTCCACTGGTTCACCACTGTTGTAAAGAAATGGGAGTTTGTAAGTTTCTCTACAATTAACTAATTCTCATTAAAATATGTTTACATCTAAACTATTGAATTATGCAGGAATTTTGCAAAATTGCTGGATTTCATCTTGTATTATCTCAGTTTGTTGTAGTACTGTTAGCAACATTATGCTGATTTACATAATGTTGCTAACAGTAAAGGTCTTGCTGGCATCATTGGTTTATTTTACTTGTAAATGAGATTTACAGTACTTGGGTGATAAAACCCCCCCCGACAGTTGCTGGGAGGAAAAGACACTGCTCATGTAGTTAAGAATCTGCTGGGCAATATCAGCTAAAGCATTTCAGCTTTCAAGTAAAGTTCAGATGTATTGTTTTTGGAGAATCTGATTCCATTTGAAAAATTCCTTTAAGAGATTTTCCTTATTTACTATAATTAGCACCAACAAAAAAAACACCAAACTATTGGTTCAGAATACATACCACTACACACTCAGCAAAAAGTAAGTGATTTCTCAATCAAATTTGATCAATTAAAAAAAATAGACTAAAACAAAACACATCAGTCCACATGCTCACACTAAAAGGCTATGTTCACCTTACAAGCCTCATTGCCCAGTTCTGGGTTTTTGAATGAACCAGGTGTGTCATGAACAAACAGACAAACAAGCAAAAAATGCCTTCCTTGCTGAGTTTATCTGCTCTCCACAGCTGTCAGCTGTTCATTATTTGAGCAAGATGGAGATGAAAAAAGGTCAGATGCATTGATTTTGCAGCGTTTACTAGCACGACCCTTATACCTCGTTAAAGGGAAATTCCACCGATTGCTCAAAACTGCTGCATAATTAAACTGTTAACATGAAAACTAAGTAAATCAGAACGGTTTGATGAGAAATGCATAATTCCAGAGAAATTTATCAAATCAAAATCACTCACAGTGGTGATGATAGGAACCAGACGTCTGAGGAGTTTAATGCCTACTGCATTAAATGATTACGAATACACTACCTGATGCCTGAGACATGGTTTTATGTTAGTTTTGAGAGTAGATTTTGACCTACACCATATTTTATCATTTTGTTTGTTGCGGAGAAATACATCCAGGGCAATTTAAGGCAAAACAGTCCCCAAAGACTCTTTTTCCAGATTTACCACTATTGTACCTTTATGCACATTAGATATAAACACTAAAAACCATGTGTAGGTTCACTGGTCGTTTTGAATAGCAAATAAAATGGCTACATACGCTGCTACAGCACAATCCCTGATTCCTATCACCACCACCGTAAAGAAATCTGTGAAGGTTGTACATTTCTCTACAATGAACTATTTCTCATTAAACAACTGAATGATTTGTTGACATTTTAATGACTGAATTATGCAGAAAAACATGAAAAAAAAGTCCTGGCCTGTCTCATTTCTCAGGTCACATGGGCATGAATCGATATGTAACCTGTATAGGACCACATATAAAAGCGGTTCAGCTCTGATTTAAAAAGATTAGGTTTTTTTGTCCAGACAACTCTGAAAACATTCCATCTGTCTCACATAAAAAATAAAAATCAGATTTGTGTGAATTTAGCATAGTAATGTGAACGTTGGCAAAATGAAGTGATTTTACTGTAGCATCAATCAGCAGCCTAGCATAGCTAACCTAATTTTTGAGGCTGTATTATCTGTGCACAAATATACTTGGTTTTGGCTGATACTCAATACTAAAGTACTCTGATCATATTGAGGATCAAAAAAACTGTATCAGGACCGTGAAACACATTGATCTTGTGTTTATGTGGACTGCTGTACCTGTCGAGACTCTGCCTTCCCATATCTCAGCTCAGTGACGAAATGCTCGCAGTTCCCACTAAACACGCAGTAGGGTAACTCCTGGCCAAGAAGGCTGTGCGCGTCCCGGAGGATGACCCTGACAGGACGAGACTCGTATTTGTCATCCATCAGGTTGTTGATGGCGTACTGGTCGTTGCCCACCACATCCCACAGCTGCTCTTTCTTCACCATGGCCTTGTCACACAGCACGGACATCATACTGCAGGCACCAGCTTGGGCATGCTCAGCTGCGGAGAAAACAATGATACAAGAAAAGAAAACTGGAGTGTTTATTTTCCGCCCTCACCTTAACCGGTTATAATTTATAATTAGCACCCACTCATACCGGCCTAATTGGTATGTGGAGACGGGTGTAGCCCAAAATGAAAATGAAAGTAATTTAAAGGCCAGTCCTTACGTACAAGTGTACACAAACATGAATGCTCTGTTAAAACTTGACCAGTAAATCATGAATGTACTTTTTAATATTAGAATGAAATTATTAGCAATGGACTTACAAGGTGGAGCCAGGTGGATGATGTAACCTTCACCAACATAAATGGCCCAGTGCTGGTATGTACCCCGGAAGATTTCGAGTAGGTCACCTAGCTCTGGCTTCTCCTCAAACTAGGAAATGAAAATGTATTATGAACGGTCAACTTATATTGTTACTGAATAGGTTAAACACATAAATTCGTGGTATTGGTTTTAGTTATAAATCTGCAGGAACAGAATATTGTGTGTAGTCAATTTAAGTTTTAAAGGAATGGTTCACCAAAAAAATCAAATTTACACAATTTCCGCCCTTGCCCAAAACAATCAATCAGCCAAGATATGTTTGGAGTCCGAAGTGTGCTTCACTAGTTTTTTGCGCTGGAGCTAATATAGCTAAGAAGCAACACAGGTCTGTCACTTTCGGTGATACAGACTTCGGCTCTTAGCTCCTGCGCAAAACTAAAGAAGCAAACTTCAGACACCAAACATGTCTTGGCTGACTGAATGTTTGGGGTGAATAGAGAAATCTGGGCACATTCGATTTTCAGTGAACCTTTAACGGGGCATAAAGATACTCACCTGGCTTGGTGCCATTGTTTTGCTGCTGATGGTGCCTTTACTTTCGGTCTGAGCCCTGTTAGAAAAAGTAGGCATATCTCATATTGCAGTATACAGAATATGATACAAAATATAAATTTTCAGTAACAACGTATTGACAATGCCTTCGTTTATCGAGCTGTTTTGTTAGTGCTGGAGCTGCCATGGTCTCATTGCCAAATTACTGATGTGGCTTAACTTTAATTACTTTACATTAACCGCATAGCTTACACATTAAAATATACCCATTGAGAACACAAGTTGTTGTAATAAAAATTATTAGGTCGCTTTTAGGAACTAAGTCTGAGCTGTTAATTGAGCAAGACGACAAAAATAACACCATCACAACGACAACAGCAGCGGCACAGGGAGCAGGACAGGAGAGACGCTTGTTTTTTTAAGCCGCTGAATTAACGTTAATGCTATTAACGCTGTTAGCCGATAGCTACTAACTAATGATGTCGGTTTGGAATCAAACGGTTAAAGTCGCGGACCTAAATTCACATCAAATAACTAAATCAACAAGCACTTACCGCTACACGGTCAGAGCTCAGGAATGGCCTCTCTGTCTCTGAGCGAATGTCTGAACATCAAGCGGTCAGCCGGGGCGGAGGGACAGGACAGCGTCAGCGCGATAGCACAGCAGAGCTGCTCTTAAAGCGACCACCACCCTCGCAGTGTGAGAGCTGATACCGGCCTCAGCTGCCACAATATGCTTCATTTATCCCCCGGTAAAAAGTCAAGCAGATACTGAACTGCATATGTATATATGTATATGTATATATGTGTATATATATATATATATATATATATATATATATATGAATATATATATATACATATATATATATATATATGAATGGATAGATATGTACTGGATATGTGCCTGTTAAGGTCCAGCTCGTGTGCTGGTTTTATTGAATTAAAAAATACGTGCCGCGTGATACCCGTTGTCTATAAGCCCATTTTAGCGCTCCCAAGACCAAGTCCTATATTTTAAGTAGTGATGGGGAGTCGATTCCAAAAGAGTCGATTTTTCGACTCCACGTCTCGCAGTGAGGGCCGACTGCTGGCCAGTGACTCTGAGAGTCGAAATACTTGGAGTCGACTCTTCGATTCTGTCGAGTCCGTGGCTCGAGGGACCTTCTGACGGAAGCGTGTTAAGTAGCGCCGGTTTGTTGAACGGCTCACCATCCGCTGATAACGTGGTCGCGAGGTCTGCACGGCTCTGCGCTCTAACTCTGCATCGAAACAAACAAACTCTTCATTTTCTTTAAGATTAGGGCTGCAACAAGGATTTAAAACTGTACAAGGCACAAAAACAAAACAGTAGTAAACAATATTTTCCGTTCCATCTTAAATGGTGCTGCAGTTCCATTCTTGTGCCTGTACGCAAAAGGCAACTACTGCATCATTTAAGGTGGAATGGAAAACTCGAATAAGAAACTGGTGAATAAGCCAAGTTCAGCCCCGCGGAAAGAGGAGCAAGATAACGTTCAGCTGCTCCGGAATGAAAACTACTTTAAATCTGGTCAACTGGCTAATAGTTTATTTTCATAGAACCATGTCTAATTTTCTCAGTACATCACTCAGAGATTCCCGCCGAAGTTCGTGTTTCCTTCAGCGGCCTCATCATATGAAATTATGTGAAATTATATGAATTCTACTTCTGAAATTAATCAGCAGTAATATTTTCTCAAACTACCCGATATTACTTTGACAATAATAATAATTATTATTATAATAACACTTTAGTTTTGTAACTAAATAGGTACAACTGCATAAAGAATGTTTAAGTTGACCAGTCTAAGATTTTAATGACTACCGCCCTGTTGCACTGATATCAACAGTTATGAAGTGCTTCGACCGGCTGGTCAAAGCTCACATCTGCTCAACACTTCCAGCCACCATGGACCCTCACCAACTTGCATACCGCTCCAACAGATCCACAGACAACGCCACTGCACTAACAATACACACCTGGACAGAAAGAACACATGTAATAATGCTATTCATAGATTACAGCTCAGCATTCAACACAATCATCCCTGCCAAACTCATTCCTATGCTCAAGACTTGGGTTTGAACTCTCATCTCTGCAACTGGATACTGGACTTCATGACGAGCAGATCCCAGGTGGTGAAAGCTGGGAATAGCTTCTCTTCCACACTGACTCTGAGCACAGGGGCTCCCCAGAGATGTGTGCTCAGCCCCCTCTTGTACTCCCTGTATACACATCACTGTGTAGTCAAACACACATCTAACATCATCTTCAAGTTTGCTGATGACACTACCATCCTAGGCCTCATCACTGATGGAGATGAAACAGCCTACAGAGACGAGGTCAGCGCTCTTTTAGAGTGGTGCCATGACAGCAATCTCTGTCTCAACATCAGCAAAACAAGGAGATGATCGTGGACTACAGGAAGCGGCAGAGGGGTGGTCACTCACCCCTATTCATCAATGGAGCCAAAGTGGAGAGTCAGCAATGTGAAGTTTCTCGGTGTACACCTCACTGATGACCTCACCGGGTCCCTCCACACGAACATTATTGTGAGATCTGCCCGTGAGCGTCTCTTCTTCCTGAGCAGGCTCAGGAAGTTTGGTCTGCCTCCTCAGATCCTCACCAACTTCTACAGATGCACCATAGAGAGCATCCTCACAGCGACTGCAAGGCCCTTAAAGGAGTGGTGAGGACGGCAGGAGCCTTCATAGGGAACAAACTACCAGTCTTACAGGACATCCACCAGTCCCGCTGCCTCAGGAAAATCAAAAAGATCCGGTCATACAGCGTCACCCAGCACACAGCCTCTTCACCATTCTGCCATCAGCCAGGAGATTTCGCAGCATACAGGCTAGAACAACCCGGTTAATGAACAGTTTCTACCCACAGGCTGTCGGGCTTCTCAACAAGCTGTGGGTCCTTCCCCAACTACCATTTCACTCAGTCACTTTGTCAGCATTATTATTATATCATATCACTGCTATGGACAATAACACCACACTAAGTCACTTTAAATAACAATAACACTAAGTCATTTAAGTCACTTTAAAATGTATATTGTCTCTATATTTTGCGTATATTTTGTGTATATTTAATATATTTCAGGTTGTTTTTCTTGTATTTTTATTTTTACTTCCTACAGCAAACTGAGCCGCGCCACAAGCATTTCAGTACATAAATGTCCTGACATGTTGTGCAAATGACAAATAAACTTGAAACTTGAACTTGAAACCTTGAAATCCGCTGTGACAGGGGACGTATTTTAACTATGATTTTAACAATTACGATTATGTAACAATTGTAGTCTACGCTGTAAAATGAATCTGCATTTACAAACCTACCCACCTCTACTCTCACTGTCGTTCGAGTTAGCAAAACATTGAAATTTACTCGTTTTTTTCTGCCTAAACCAGATGAAACAGGATGAAAGTTCAGAGGGTCTCCTGACCAGCTGGTGGCGACGAAGAGCAAAAAGCGCAATCTTTTGTCTTCAACGGCAGCGAGAAAGTGTGCGCGAGCTTCCGCTGCTTCATCTGTGTGGCTAATCCGAGCGTTTGTTTGCCGGTTAATACGGTTCTGTAAATATCCTTCATAAAACCCTGTACAGAAGTCGTTTATGAACAGGTTCATGTGGTATTTGGGTTGAGCGCATTAAGGATGTCTGCCATGTTTGAGGGGAATGCCTTGTCAGCGCTGCAGACCACTCACTGCCCCCCTCAGAGTAACTACAGGTCTGTAACGGCTCCGCCGCTGTACGCAGAGGCTCTGCTAGAACCGCCTAGGCTTAAAAACAGAGAGTACATGACGAATTAACCCTTTGTAACAGCTAAGAAATTGCTTTTGACAGAAGTTCACGTCATGGAGGCTCCTCACCGTAGCTTCATTATTAAATGGTTTACTTGTGGACTAAAGGGGTCCATACGCTACATTTTTCTTGTGTCAACTTATGTCGTCTGTGTTTGTTTGTTTATGTACCAAGAACAGTAAAAAAAAATAACAGGCTGTTTTTGTAAGTGTGGCTTTAAGACTGATAGATGTTTAATCTCCGTTCTGATTGGCTGCCTGTAATTTGCATCATTCATAAAGCAGTTTGGGCAGAAACACTTCACATAACTTCGACATAAACGGGCGTGGCTAAACTGCTGTAGACTGAATAAGCGCATATGTGTGTGTGTGTGTGTATATATATATATATATATATATATATATATATATATATATA
>JAILXH010017732.1:0-21903 GCA_023558415.1 Piaractus mesopotamicus | reverse complement strand
TGTAATCAACTATATACTATATATAGTAATGGATATTACAATGCTATGTAGATGTGCAAATAATCACACTAGGTGTAGAGGTAGAAGATGGTACAGTAGGTGGCAGAGTATTTAGTAAAGTTTTTAGTATTGAGTATTTAGTATGGTTTGTTTTAAGTAGCAGGAGAAATACGTACATGGAGCTACACAGAGCTTCTACTCTAGAATTGCATTTGTCTATTTTGCATACATTTTTGAATAATAAAAAGCTGTGGTTTTGTACAAGTCATGTTAATTCTATGGCTTTGTGCTTCTTTCTGTCAGAGTAGTTTGAGTAGTTTCAGTATTGTAACATTTTATAGATTCAATTAAATTAAATACTTAAAATTAGGAAAATATTTCTGGTGAAAAACATTTCTGATAAAAATACACATGAAGAGCTATACTGTGTATATGACACAATGTATGACACAAAGAACAAAAATATCATATAAACATGAAGATTCCTGTTTTTTAGATTTTAGATTAAACACTACTTTAAGGGCCTATAAAATGAAAAATCCTCTCCTGATCAAAACAAAATAACAGTATACACAGTATACTACACAATACACAATACACGGTACTACACAATACAGAACAGAGGTTGTTTACCTATCTCAGTCTTTAAGGGACAGTAACAAACACAGCTTGTTTCATTCTAAGGGATAAAGAGAGGCTGGAAAACATCATGTAAAACTCAACAGAAAAAAAAAGAATAGAAAAATATAGTATATAGGCCCTTTAATGGCTGGACAACTAAAATAATAATAATAACAATTAAAATAAGATACATCAAATACAACCCCAGTTCCAAAAAAGTTGGGACGCTGTGTAAAATGTAAATAAAAACAGAATGCAATGATTTGCAAATCTCATAGACTCACATTACGATAGAACATGGAACACATATCAGATGTTGAAAGTGAGACATTTTACGATTTCATGAAAAAAATTAACTCATTTAGAACTTGATGGCAGCAACGCATCTCAAAAAAAGTTGCTACAGGGACAACAAAAGGCTGGAAAAGTAAGTGGTACTAATAAAAAAACAGCTGGAAGAGCAATTTGCAACTAACTCACAAGACAGAGAATTTTAGAGAGGCAGAGTCTCTCAGAAGCAAAGACGTGCAGAGGTTCAAATTACGGAACAATTTCAGCAAAGTGTTCCTCAATGTAAAACTACAGTATCTACAGTACCATCTACAGTACATTATATCATCCAAAGATTCAGGGAATCTGGAGAAATCCCTATATACAAGGGACAAGGCCAATGGTCAATATTGGTTGCTCATGATCTTCAGGCCCACAGGCAGCACTGCACTGAAAACAGGCATGATTCTGTACTGGAAATCACTGCATGGGCTCAGGAACACTTCCAGAAATCAGTGTCTGTGAACACAGTTCGCCGTGTTCGCAAGCGCAAGTTATGGCTTCTTCTTTGCATGATACAGCTTTATGTCAACAAGATCCTGAAATGCTGCCATATTCTCTGGGCCAAAGCTCATTTAAAGTGGACTGAGGCAAAATGGAAAACTGTTCTGTGGACGAATTAATCAAAATTTTAAATTATTTTTGGAAACCATGGACGCCGTGTCCTGCCGACTCAAGAGGAGGCGGACCATCCAGCTTGTTATCAGTGCACAGTTCAAAAGCCTGCATCTCTGATGGTATGTGGTTGCATTAGTTGCACTAGTGCCTATGACGTGGGCAGCTTACACATCTGGAAATGCATCTGGAAATCAATGCTGAACAGTATATAGAGGTTTTAGAACAACATATTGTCGCTGTCCAAAGAAAAACAAGTATCTCCAAAATAGTAACTTTACAGGAGAGGGCAAAAACTTTCTTTGCTTTCAGTGTAAGTCAATGGAAAGAGTTTTTATTCTAAGCAATTTTGGAGAATTTTATTGGTCCATTCATCTTGAAATTTTCACACAATGTAAAGGACAGCTTCTGAGCTCAAATTATACAGAAAGTAAAAATCGCAAAAAATGGAGACAATGGACAGTGACAATATGCTCCCATCCAGAGAACGTCCCTTCCAGCAAGACAATGCTAAACCGAATACTGCATCCATCACAACAGCATGGCTTTGCAGAAGAAGAATCTGGGTGCTGAACTGGCCTGCCTGCAGTCCAGACCTTTCACCAATAGGAAATATTTGGCGCATCATGAAACTAAAAATCCAGCAAAAGAAGACCCAGGACTGTTGCGCAGCTAGAATCCTACATTAGACAAGAATAGGACGACATTCCTCTCCCAAAACTCCAGCAATTGGCGTTTATAGACTGTTGTTAAAAGAGGAGGGGAGGCTACACAATGGTAGACACGGCCCTGTCCCAACTTTTTTGAGATGCATTGCTGCCACCAAGTTCTAAATGAATTAATATTTTTCATGAAATGATAAAATGTCTCGCTTTCAACATCTGATATGAGTTCTATGTTCTATTGCGAATAAAATATGAGTCTATGAGATTTGCAAATCATTGCATTCTGTTTTTGCTTACAATTATTTACATTTTGCACAGTGTCCCAACCTTTTTTGAAATTGAGGTTGTATGTTTTACTAAATGATTTTATTTTGAACGTACATTAGTCAATTTTGTCAGGAGGTTAGTTTGACTGTTTCGTCTCTCAGTGATGCTTAAAATGTCCACCTTTGATAAGGTCATGGACTCTGAACAGATGAGCTTATCAGAGTTAAACATGAAATGAGGAGAAAAATACATGTTTGTTCATTTTTAAACACATTGTTTTCGTTGCCAGCTTTCTGTTTTTTCACAAACCATGTTGTTGATTTACTACTAAGGCTTGAAAAAGTAAATACAATTAATTTTTTTTTTTTCTGAAAATATATGAAATTATTGGCTTTCTAACCTGATATGTAGCCCTATAGCTAGTCTCTGTTCTTTTACATAAAATGCTCCAGATTGGATAAACTGCAACACAGAACTGCTATAGAAGCCGAGAAGCTGCGCTAGTTCATGTTTATATACGTCGCTGAAATACGACCATATTTTGCATACGTTAATCAGCTTTAGTGCTTGATTCGGTCAATATTGAGAAAGAGTGATATTGTTCCATCTCTGTTATAAATGTTTATTTCATGTTTGAGGAGTATTCCTGAAAAGTGCATAGCAGCCGCCACTGGGTGGAAACTGCAATCATTTTCCAAGAACAGGTTTTGTGTAGACATTTATAGGCCTGAGGCTATAACCTGTTTTTATTTTTACTATCAGTGAAGAAATGCCATGTGGACATTTATGGACATTGTCAGACTTTGAAAACCCACTCCGCCAAAGTAAGCCTTACCTCTTAATAGCCTTGTAGCAGATGATGACGGTCAGGAGAAGGAAGACTACTGAAGCACAGCTCACTGTCCCCAGCACCAAAATCTCGACCTCCCTTCCCCAGGGCTTCATAGGTGGAACAGTAGACGGAGCCACTATGATAGAGAAAGAGAGAGAGAGAGAAATGAAAAGGGCACTGTAGGGACAGAAGCTCTGCTTACACTGTGGCTATATCCTCTCTCTCACCTGTAAAGCTCCAGGGCCCAGTGACGGGGCCGCAGTGCATTGCACCACTCCATTAATCAGCGCCTATCTGAGAGGTGCTTCATTCGGCCCATTACGCAGCCACCTCACCCAGAAACGTATTAGCACTTCAGGGCCCTCCACCATACCTCCTGTGCCACTTTAAAGTTTGGATGAGTTTTTCTCTGGTTGGGGGAGTGGTGGCACTGCCGTGCTTTATTGAGTATGGATTTTAATGGCACTTATAAAAATGCACGGGAGAAGGCAAATTAACGGCCCCCGTCACCCTCACAATCACACACAAGTACCGCCTCTACGCTCTCTTTCTGTGTGCCGAGCTCTGGATTCAGCATTTTCTGAGCCTCATCAGCATACAGCACACGGATATGCAATAGTCCATTAAAGCCAGAGCAAAGCTACTACTACTGTAGACAGACAGGATTTGTTATCTCCCTACCTGCATTTTATACAGATCAATTCCATTTCAAAACAGCCTGGGCTTAATCAAGAGTGACCTGCTGCTTCTGTATTTTACTAGTGGTGCACCAATACAATATACTAGATCAACAATGCATTTTCTAGAACAGTAGTCACCAACTCTGGTGCTGGAAATGTACCTTCCAGTAAGTGTAGTTCAAACCACAATCTGCCACACCTGCTGCAGTCCTTGACTGGCTGGATCAGATGTATTAGTGTTTGATAAAGAAGGTTCAGCCTGCTAGACACTGGTGGGAACCTTCCATAAAATACAGAAAATGGGGTGAGGCCTCTTTCAGTTATTACACTTCTATGAAATCACACTGAGCAAAGGTTGTAGACGCCATTTTAAAATGCTATTTATCTGGGCATTAAGCAGTTATATTATTAGAAAAATGCTAATATTAGAAAAAAATATTATAAACAATGTTAATACAATAATACAATCTCTCTCTCTCTCCACTAATGTTATAGTCTATAGCTGTGTTAGAATAGCACTGGAATTTGAGAAGTGTGTAAATGCACCCCTGAATAAAATGGAAGAGCTGGGATGAAACATGTGAAGATTTGGGATTGGTTAAAAAATATTTGGGGCTATAGCCCTGAAAGCCCAGGCCAGATGATGCCACTGTTCAATTCCCTCATCCCTCAAAAGAGCTCAGAATGGAGATTAAAAACGGGTTTGTCAGATTGACTTATCAGTCTACTCAGGCTTTAGCAGGAACTTCAGTGTTTGTAAAGAACTTTTTTTTTTGTCTTTACATGCCGTGTGCTGACTATAACATAGTTAATAAACACAGATGGTGTTTATATGGTGTATTTATTTCTTCAATTTAGTGAGTAAGTAAACTAAAATTATTCTTCTAAAAAAGGTAACTGTATTCTAAATACTGCCTTTACAAACTTTGACTGAGTACAGATACCTATTTTTTGTACTCTGAATACATTCCCAATATTGTATTCCATTACGTCCCAACCTTGATTATTTGTAGTTTTTCATCCAGTGTCTGGTTTGACTAATCAGTGACTTCCTATCTTAAATCAGGTGTGTTGGTGATGGAATGAAACCTGGAGAAATTTTTACTGCATTTATGTTTATTTGTATGTATTGCAACAGTATATGGTGATTTTACAAGCAAAAACACATTGCCAAGATAAATGGTTTTAAGCAATGTTCTTAGGCACCTGACTAAAGCATTTACAATGGTAAAAATGCTTTATATTCTTAGTGTCTGTACTATGATGTGTTTCCACTGAAACATAACTGAAACATCCCAAGTGACCCAAAAAGAACTGGAGCGGTTCACTTTCATCAGATGGCTTCCCCTGATTGGTCAGAAGCTTGGCCCTGCTGTTTATGATCCAAGTGATCAGCTTAGGTGTGCAGCATAATTTGCCATGCTGGTGTTTTCCGGTAAAAAGTGATCCACCATTGTGAGACAGGGAATCCAGGATTAAATTTAAATGTATTTGTAAATTTAGATGGCTAAGCTAGAAATCCTGCTTTCAGACCCCTGTTGTTGAACTGAATATCAATAAAAGAAACTCACAAATACATCCTGCTTCCCAGCCTGCTTACCCCTCGTTTCAGTAATGAACAACTCATAACTGCCTCATAATCTGACATTTTTTAAATCAAAATCGAATTTTTATATCAAGTCATTAGTGCCGTTAGGAGATCGGCTGATGTAAATGTAAACAAACCTTTGCTTTTTAAGTTCAGGGAATTCCGGCAGTGCTTTACCCAGAAGCAGGTCAGCATGTCCCAAATGACACTGAAACTGTAGTGTGAAAACAAGCGCAACCCGTGCATGCTGTTTTTAGCTTTGACAATGATTAACCCACATTCCATGAGTATTCCCAAGACATTATCCCACAGCCCAGGAATATTAATCACTGAATTAGTCCTCTTTTGCACATCAGCAAATTCATACATTCAGCACTGCCATTTATCATCCTGATCGATATTTACAAATCTCGCTGTTACAACTGATTATACCTACACAAATGCATGAGGAAATTAGCTGACTCTCCTATTGATCAAAGACTTTTGTATCAGCATTGAAATGAATAAGAGGAAAACAGACAAGAAATGTTCAGGTTTAATAGATGGTACAGTTGCATTGGCAGTGGGTACCAGTCCTGCTCCTGGGGCGCTACTGTCCCGCACATTTTTCCCCACTCTAACAAGTCTAATCCAAATACTCAGCTAATTAACAAGAACGTCCCCCCTTTGAATTCTCTCCTGGATTAGAGAAGGAAAAACACTAAAAACGCGCAATGTAGGTCAGTAACAGCGTCGGACTGCCGTTTTGAACGGGTACGACAAGGTGGGCCTTAAATTTCAACTTAAATTTCTTTCTTGGTGGGGGTTGGGGGTGGGTAGTGACTAAAGTGGGTGGGCCTTATACCACTGCTACTGGTGTAAGGGCACTCCAGGAACAAAGCTGAGATCTTTTTCAAAAGTCATAGACCACCCTTCATTAATTTAATTTCCAGTCAAAATTCCCATTAAGTACAAGTTTATTTTTCAGTGTTAGGAAGAAAAAGCAGTAAAAGCAAACATGTTAGGCACTAGAGAAAATCAACCTAAAAAAGCTCTTTATCTGGGCTGCAAGTGTTTATTTGATCCTTTTTCAGTATTTAATTTGTTCACTCTTTGCCTTTATCACAGTTTCATTTCAGGAGAAATGCTTTTAGTTTTCCACTGAAATCTGCAATGATAGTGCAGTTTTTCCACACTTTTGTTCGTCTTTTCTGTCTATTTTCTTTTCTCAGTAACAACTTGACAGCTACACAAGTTGAAACATGTTGAGTTGTCTTCTCACAGTGGAAGGATGGACAGAAACACCTGTGGATTTTTTCAGATCTGAAGCAAGAGTGAAGCTTGATTTTCTCCTCTCTCAAAGTGCTGTTTATCTGATGGGGACAGTTTTGGTGGTCTACCAGGTCTTGCACGGTTGTTAGTCAAGTCAAGTTTATTTATATTGCGCTTTTTACAACAGGTGTTGTCACAAAGCAGCTTTACAGAAAAATCCGGGTCCAACCCCCCATGACCGTTGCCAGTGGCGACAGAGGCAAGGAAACACTCCCAAACCTTGAGAGGAACCAAGACTCAAAAGGGGAACCCACCCTTCTCTGTTTCGACACTGGATAGCAAACAGCATTAGTATAAAATATTAGAATACAAAATGGGAAAAAACAGGTGGAGCAATGGTTAATTAGATAGTTTGAGTCTATGCAGCAGAAGCAGCAGCATCATCAGGAGGTGAGGTTTGCACAATGTTGTAAGAGTCCTATTTTCTCTGTATCTTTTAATCATTTTTTGAACTCCAGTTCTTTTCTTTTTTCTTATGTAAGAATTATTTTTTATTTATTTTAGTGTTCATTTTTGCTAATATTTTGAATAATAATAATTGTAATAATATTGTTTTATTATTTTCATCATATTACTTTTTATGTTTTATTGCTTTGCTGTGAGAATTAGTTATTCTATATCTGATCTTCTCTGAAATATCTCCTGAAAACTTGTACTTAAAGGCCATTCTTACTGGAAAGACAAATGAAGGGTGGTCTTTGACACAACCAACAAAAGCTGTTACCCAATGTGTATTTATTTTAAACTAAGAATGACAATGAGGCCATGTCTGAAAGGTTTTGTACTGATTATAAACAGACTTTAAACAGACAGAAAATTTGACAAGTGAAGTAAGCTGTTTGCATTGTTGAACTGTTTGCCATGTTGCAGTACTTAAAAAAGCACTGAACCATTCATAAACTAATCAGAGATGGTAATTAAGTTGTAAGAATCTGAACTATTTTCTTTGATCAGACAAACAAACATTGTGTTCAGATCACCAGGTTTGATAACAGGTGTTTTATTGCTTTGTCGTAGTTCTGCTTTGGTATGCAGCTCTGTGATACACTTGGTTTCAGCATCAAAGTGAAAAATCCTGTACTAAAACTCAGTTAAAACAGAAATAAATGTGCTCATGTATGGGTAAAATTGATGATGCCAGCATTATAGCTTTATTAAATCATCAGGTCGGACTAATTTGTCTTTGTTTTGGACTACCTGTGTCATGCCAAGCTTCTCTTCAGCGCGAAAAATGAGACTTCGGAGAAGAGCCTATCACCATGAACGGTGTCTGACTGCCTGCGTAGTTCTCTCACTGGCGGTAGGTTTATGGGGGCTGACTCGTGCGTATGTTATCTCTGGCCGATGACCCAGAGAGAGGAGTGAAATGGATGATGTTCAGTAATGAGTGTGGCGGCAGCCTGGGAGACGAGGGTTGTCCTCACAAGACTCCTCAGCCTCAGCTGGGCCAACACACACTCTACTGTCACCAAAAAAAAACCACACACACAACATGGCTGCCTCAGAAGACGCCCTCTGGGACCGCGAAGCGTCTGGCTCGAGTGAACTCAGTAATTGGGCCCTCGTGTATCTCTAGAGAAGGAAAAATGTGTGAGTGAGGAAACAGGAAAGATGTTTCAGAGGGAATCATAACCATGCATGCTTCAACATCTCATCCTTCACAACCACTGAGGAATGAGAATGGTAAAAAATGCATCTTTTATCTCTGAAAAGGCCTGAGTTGCTGAAAGTCAACCATGAAAGGACCATTTCTATATATTTTTAAACATTTTTCACTATTACAAAGACACATGTATTGTAAGTATTAGGACCTGACTGATATTAAAATTTTGTGACCAATACCAGTTTTAAGGAGCTAAAAATTCTGTAATAAGTAACACTGCCTGGTATCATTTTTACAGACTGAACTTAACCAGACTCCAACAGTTTTAGACGAAGAGACACTCTGGCCAAAATGAAAAATGTAACTATCACTATATCTGTTGCAAACATGCTTTCTTGCATCCTAGAGTGAGCCACAAAAATCTCTAGAGTGAGTGAACCTTTGAAAAACTCGGCCCCAGAGCAGTTGTAGTTTTGGGGCGGCTTGATTTTTTATTTTGTTAGCTCAAAATACTGCTAGGAAGCTGAATATCTTAGGCCCTGTTCACACCGGCAATTCCATGTGTCTCCAGTGATCAGATTTCATGACTTGAGGGAGGGTGCCACTCACATTTACTACATCAGTCTTTCACTATGTTTCTTGTCAGACAAAATGTACCAGGAGTCTGTGTTTATGTAAGGCAAAGGGCTAAAGGTTTAGACCGCATGAACAGCTAATGCGAAAAGTAAACAAATGGTAGATGAAGTGAAAAATTAAGCTACGCAGCTGCTTTCGCCTCTGCTGGGCTGATGCAGCTGATTTAGGTGGTCTTTCTAGTCCTGCTGAAGATGCATCGAGATGCTTTAGCGCTCACACTGTAAATGTTACGTGGTCCTATGCGTCCCTGATCACCTCCGAAGGTGGTCTGAGTGATCAGATCACAATCATCACGTCACGGATCTATCTCAAAGACAAGGATTATACCCCATTTTTACACATGTACTGTAAGCTTATGACAGATCGCCAAGAAGGCATGCTACTGCCCAGTGTGAACAAGGCCTTATAATTGTAGTAACTGTATTCAAATCATCATTACAATGAAATGACTTGTCAAATGAGGGGGATAACAAGCTAAAAGCTAAAGTTGCTGGTTATCTACATACTTTACTTCAGTTTGGCTTCTTTTCACTGGTTGAAAGGGTGAACAATTTGTCTCTGTCATCCATTTTGTGCTGAATAAAGATATAATCACTGTTTTCTTCTGGATTTTGTTGAAAAGCTGAGGTCAGAGTAAATGCTAGCTCGGTTATTTTTATTAGTCTCTAGATCAGTGGCCAGGCTAGCAGGGAGGGTTGTCATTCCCAAAGGTTTTATGATGTGTTTATGTAATGCATGCTGGGTTTTGTAGTGAGAGAACACGAAAACATGGAAACAATATAGAATCATGAATTCTGTCAAACCGATGAGGCTGAGGGGTACAACACTGCACAACTAAATACTGCATAATACGAAAAATATCATATTATACTCTAGTTTTAGGCCGGAATGCCCCATTAACCAGCGCTTTCCTGACTGATATGTTGTCAAATATGATATGATGATATGTTGTCAAATATGATATGATCAAATATGACGTCAGTTCTAAAATGCATAAATCTGCAGAACTTTAATATCAGGAGATATGTTTTATCAGCTGAATTTTCTGCACAAATACAGTGTCTGCACAAATACATTCGAACAGCCCTGAACCATCTGAAAAGATGGCTTGATTTATGTTAATTAGCAGAGGGCAAGCCTTCACCCTCTGATACCAGTGGTACAGTATAGTGATGAGGCAGCTGATTAGGATGCACAAAGAGAGGAGATGAACTGATAAAAATGGTTAAAAATTATTATTTTATTTTTTTTTTTTACAAAATTAGATCTACAATCTTGTTACATTAACTGACATTAAAGGTCAGACACATTTTTCATTTTACTGAAAATATTACCAATGGATTGTGAGTTATTTAGAATAAGACAAGACTATTCTTTCATAGTGCAAGATCATTCAGAATGGTCAAATGGTCATCTCCTGCAGCACTGTTCAAGGACTTCAGAAAAGTAACAAAATCTAAAAAATATTGTTTTAAAAAATAAAGATTTCAAAAAGGGTTCTTTGTGCAATGGCACAGATGAACCTCTGTTGGCTGCCTAAAAATCCTCTTTGAAGAACCATGTCTGTTAAAGAGAATGTGAAGAATCTACAGATCTGTTGCATAGTGTAAAGATTTTAGGAAGAAACCTTAAATTGGTTTAGAACCTTTACACTAATTCCTTATTCTTTACTTTTACCTTCAGTTTGAAGGTTTTTCACACTCACATATTTCTTTTTCAAACATAAATCTGTAGGTAACTAAAAGTAGTTCTGATATAGATTCACTCACAGAACACTTTGTGGTGCACTGTATGAGAAATATTTATTAGTACAAATAGATATTCAATAAAAAAGATAAAGATACACAGTTTTAGAGATATTTTAGGAACTCAGTTTGAACAGGATGGGAGGCCAGATAATTCCCTTTTGTAATTCCAAGTTGAAGACTTTGTGTTACTGTGTTATTTAATGTGTATATGAATTAGTGCAAAATACCAACAGATCTATCCAACAGATAGATAAAGGGATTTAGAATAAACATTATCCACCGTACCTTTCAAAACATTGCTTATGTGAGCTTAATGGGCGTTATCTATAATGTGTAAACTAAATAGAGGAAGGTAGATTTGAAATCTTCCTTCTGTGATTAAGAAGCAGCAGGCATATCAGAGATACCATGATGGCAGCTGGAGAGCCAGGCCTATTAGATTAGGCTATTTTTATACCTGCTTTCCAGTTTAATGGAGTTATATAGCTCTGGATTGCCTAGCCAAAACTGATTTCAAAATGAGAGGACTGACAGACTGCCAGGTATCAAAACAAACAACGGACCTGCTCTGAGACAACTTCATCCAATGAATAAAATCTCTAAGAGGCTGGAACACTAGCAAAGCAGCTCCAAGTTTCAGCCTTTTTAAAAATATTTTAATTGAAGTCTAATTCTAAGCACTTCTCTAGTGTTTAGCAAAAAAAAAGAATTGATTTAAGACCCACAGAGACGGATGTAGTATAGAGAGGATCATAGACAGACAGATAGATAGAGAGATAGATCACTTTATTAATCCCAGAGGGAAATTCTACTATTGCAGGAGTACAAAGCAAAGTAAAGAGCAAAACAAGCGCAAAATGAACAGGAGCAAAGTATTGTCTTACAGTTTTTACAGATGCATACATAGAAAGTAAAGATAAATAATAGAACAAAATAAAATAAAAATATACTAAAAACAATGAAGATAATGTGCAGTACAAAAATAAGAAGTAAATTGCATAAATACTATGCTGCTGACAATGCAGTGGTGCCTGTTCCCATCAATGAATGAACAAGTGACTATGTACTCTAAACGATAACCTGTGTTAACAGTTGTGCAATATGACATTTATAAGTGCATAAACGAAGTGGCAGTGCAATATGAAATATGACTAAATGTATAATCAAAGTGGCAGTGCATAGCAATATGAGTGGAGAGATGTAATGTAGTGTCCAGCTGGTGCCCAATGGCTCGGTCCTGTCAGTGGCTGAGTATACAGTAATGCCCAGTGCACAGTGATGAGGTGTTTTACAGTGCGATCGTTGGTACAAAAGATCTCCTGTACCGTTCCTTACTACAGCAGAGCTGAATGTGTCTCTTGCTGAAAGTGCTTCGCTGTCTGACCAGTAGGTCATGGAGAGGGTGTGATGTGTTGTTCAGGATAGGATAGCAGTGAGTTTATTGAGTGACCTCCTTTCAACCACCACCTCAAAACCATCCAGTGAGCATCCCATAATTGGTTAATATTATTTTTGGTTCTTGGTGGCCAAAAATAAAAAAGTTCTAGATGCTGGGGAAAGTCATTACATTTTGATGGAAGGTCACTCGATAGGGGTTAATATGACTAGGAACATGAATTACCAAGGTAAACAAAGTCCTTTTTGATTTCAGGTTGACTTTAAGAACTTTAAGAAAATTATGCATTTAACCAATAAACAAATCAGGACATCTCTTGAATATCAATACATGTTTAAAAAGTAATTTGGTACATACTCATTTTCATTTAAAATCGATTCATCCCATCATGATTTACATGGGGAAAACTCGTTTTTTTACAGAAGCACTGTAAAAATAAAGGATGTAAAACATTTTTTCACTAAAAAAGTTAAAATTCATGAATATATGTAACTAGTTCATACCTAAACTGAATTTGCTAAAACTAGATTGAAATAATTTACTAGAAACATGATTTGTGTCTCAATATCACATGGGGTGGTATACAGAGCTCTAAAACCTGCCATCAGTTTCCATTTTTCTGACTGATGTCATCTACAAGGTTTACTCAGTAGTGCATAGTTAAGTGACAGACAACATATGGGGAGTACATTATTTGCAGCAATGTTTAACTCTGACTAAGCTGACTCTAAATGCTGATTCTAAATAGGCAGGGTCTATAAACAAATCTAACAGGAAAAAAAACCATAAGAACACAGCTAGTGAAGGAAACTGCTGCAGCTGGACTCACTGAACAGCTGTTTAATGCATCTTCTGCTGGTCACTGCTTGGCTCAGAGAGGGAGCAGCAGATGTTATAAGACACATAACCATTACCAAATGGTACACATCAACTGAGCAGACAACAGAGCAGCTATGAAAACCAAAATGGGTCGCAATGCAGTTGTATTATTGTATTAGATGTATGGAGAAGAGCTCTAAAAGCAGGCAATTTACATTTGACTTATGCATGCTCATTTGAGCAATCCATGCTCCACCTATAAATACTATCTTTCATAGATATTGTTGTGAGGTTGAGAAAGCTTTAAGAGACGAAGGCAAAAAAGAAAAAAATCCATTAAACCTAATTGTGCACAATTCATTTTTTGTCAAAATATGCCAAATTAGAGTTAGGCTATGCTGTTATGATGATCTGGTGCATTTTCTTTTTTCAAATCAAGGTTTCTAGAGATAAACGAGACTAAGTGCAAGATTACCAGTTACAGATGTTTTAATGTTGCTAGCTAGCTAAGCGTCTGTCTCTCTGTTGCCTTCACTGAGTAGCTTGACTTGATGTATGTATATATGTAAAATATGCATAGTTTATTTACTCTCATTTAATCTTTTTTCAAAAAACAAGTATTGACCATTAAATTTTACAGTACTTTGACAGTGAAAAATACTTTTCTTACAGTATATTTAACAGACAAAGGTGTAGTAAAATTAGGCAGGATGCCCATCCCCAAGTGTTCTGCTTTCTTTCCCATCTTCTGAGTCACAGTGAGCCAAGGACTCACTCACTCACTCAATCACTCAGTCAATACCTCGTTTACTATCCCTCCACTCCTTTGGCAACATAAGCTACTATCTGAGCTCCAGACTGCCAGTGCTGGATCACAAACACAGGTAAGAGAGGGTCTTCCCTCTGCTTGGCTACAGAACGAGGTGCTGTGCTGGCAGATGAAGGGAGTGCTTGTGGGCTCCCATCCCCGTGGGTGGCTCATCCACGCTCACGACAGTGTGCAGCGGAGCAAAGGGCAGCGCAGAGCCTGCAGGCACTGCAGCCTCCCCCAGCCTACTACTGTTAGTCATACCGAGGCAGAAAACCACTCCATCACATCACTCCATCATAGCGTAGCACAGAGAGCAAGGTACAACAAAGATTATTCCAAATGTGGCGGAGGTGTTTAAAGCTGGTCGCCGTGGTGAGGGTGATCGATGAAGTCCCTGGCTCACTTCCTAAAGCCCACATTAATTAAAGGTCTAATAAGTAAAAATCCATTTACACTTGATGAGCAGACGGAATGAACCACAGTAAAAGGAACTGAAGGTTCATACCACGTGCTAGAAAAATGTTGGAGTAACTTCGCTTATAACTTTGATATACACTGAAATATAAATAAATGCACCACAACAATTTTATAAACTCGACCAGCTAAGCCCCTTTTTGTCTCTCTCCACCACTGTTACCAAGTAGCTTGACCTTGCTGACAATACTTGCCAACAATGTCAATATATAGGGCAAGTACGACCAGAAAAGTGTGTCAGCAAATCTTTCAGAGTAACTGCTGCCATCCAGTAGGAGCTAATGATGTATACTATGACTTAAATTAGCAGGTAGCAAAAGAGAAACTGCTCAAAAAACTTGTGGCACCTTTTTTAAAGAGTGTATGGCTTCTTTACAAGTTAAGCTCCAGATAATGTTATACATTTTCTGGCCAACTATGTATATTTTTACACATGCATAGTCAATACCATTGTTCTCAGAGAATGTTCAAACTAAATCCAAAGCATGGCACCATATATAATACTAATATTAATGTCCACAGTTTATAATTAACCCAAAACTACAAAGAAATAATCAGCAGAATGTAACCCGCAGGTTTATAGAGACTTGAGAGCGTTTGGTCTGTTTAAGGTTTTAGACTCATTCGCTCTGTCAGCTTAACCTGCCTCGGACTGCCCTGAGCAATTGCATGGCTCTCAGCCAATAACTGTCAATCTGCTAATGCTCCTCTATTACTAATGTCCTCTCAGATAAGCCAGACTGGAGCACAGGGGATCGATCTGTGGCCCGTCAGCATATCAGCTGGACAATAAATTGGCAGAGGGAAGGTGAGTGTGTCTGGAGTATTTATGTAGGGGTTAGTGGCCTCAGATCCATGAAATCCCCTGACTTTATGCCAATCTAGAAACTTTCAGAGGAGTGCACTCGCAAAAATAGAGCTGCCAAAGAGGGTTCTTTGGAGAGAGGCCATGGAAGAACCACTTTTGGTTCCCTAAAAAAACCTTTCAATGGATATAAAAAAACTCAATTGAAAGGTTATTTAAGGAAACAAAAGTGGTTCTTCTTAGGCAGAGGCCTTCAACTCTTAAACTTTTTTTTGTAGTCACTGGTAGGTATGACACCAGGTGGTCAATCCAGTTACATCAATTTACTTAAGTACCAGTAATTTCAAAATCCAGGACTGAAAAGTGGTTTCAAGGTTTAGAGCTAAAGAACCCTGTTCTATTGCGTTCCAGTAACAGATGCTAGTGGCTGATTTGAATTGGTGGCTTGTTCCAATAAAGTTAAAGGGCCTATATCCACATTTTTCTTGCACTTAATTCATTCCTTCTCTGAAGTCTACTTTTCACACTGGTGTGGGTTTATGTACCAATCAGTTTTACACGACCAGATTCCAAACTCTCTTTTTCGCCTACAATTAAACAGGCTGTTTTTGTTACTGTGCCTTTAAGGCTAACATATGTATAGGACCTTTTTTGCTCTGATTGTCTGCTCTGTATTGTCCCTCATTCAACAAGCAGTCTGGACTGAAATGCAGCTTATAACATCAGAATGAATGGGCAGAGCTAATCTGCTGTAGTCTGAGAAGGTAGATATATGTAAATGATTTGTTTTATGATGACATCACAGAAGCAATTCATTGAAAAGGGGCTTTTTTAATAGCTTAGTTTGCATATCCGGACTGTATGGACTGGAGAGCGAATAAGACGTTTTGAAACTTTAACAGTGTTTACATGTTACCACAATATAATATGTGGTGATGTGTGAGCAATGAGAGGGTGGTTATCCAGCCCAGTGCAGGCAGGAACAGGAAAATAACTAAAATGAATAAACTCATTCTAAATAATAATGAAGCAACCAATCGTGAAGAACACGTAATTTGAATTCTTGTCAATCATATGGCCAGAACTGTGGAAAGTGCTCTTAATGAAGGTGAATACATGACAATAAAGGTGACTGAAGGTAAGTCTGACATGTGGCAGTCATTTTATTTGTGAATACTGCAGATGAATACCTACTATTTGGGTCTATGGATGGAGGCAGGACCAAATATTTATGTTGCAGGCAGGACATAAGCTGCAGATTTTCTGTGATAGCTGGAGAACTATGAAATCTTGTCCCACACAGGTATCTAGTTCCAAGTAGCAGAACTGACGGTGGGGATTTTTTTCAGAACCATAGACTAATGGTTTTTATTTAAAGGTCCCATTATACCTATGTTTTAATAGTAAAAGTGAATAAAACATTATATTTACATATTATTTAAATTACTTGTTACCTTTTTTTTCTTATCCTGTTTTCTGGCTGTCAGGATCAGAGAAATTATCTCTACTTTTTATAATTCCAGGTTACAGCCAGTTGCTATACGGTAAACACTAGTCGCTTTAGCTTGTCACACTGAAGTTAGTTGAAGTTCCAAAGCACGTCTGCATTTATTGTCAGTTCCATGCTCAAGCTAAACCTAACGTGAAGTAAAATTAGTAGAAGGGGAAGAGCCATGTGGCACGTGAAGCCTGCAGTACAGTGCATAGCAGAGAGAACTAACAGGCCGCCTCTCTCTCTCTCTCTCTAAATGTGATAATTTTATACAGATTTTTTCTTAATAAAGTAGGCATGTTATGAACTGATTTGTCAAACCACATGCATGCAGTTGACTTGAAACTATAGTTCTTTTAGCAATTTTCTTATTTTATGAAAATTTTACGAAAATATTTTATGAAAATTCACGGACGTACAGTAGTAAATGTATCACTGCAATGCTCCATTTGACTGGTTTGTGGAGATGCTGGTGGCCTAATGGTAAGTGAACATCCACAAGATTATATGTTTGTTGCTAGACTGCCATTTGAGAGTGGTATAGATAAAATGGGCATGTCTATAGGTCTACAGTCAAGAAATATTCAGATGATGTTTTCCGTAAGTTTCTATGAGATAACACGCACAATGAACTCAGACCCCTGTTTCATGAAAAAGTGCAACAGGTCAGCTGTTTTTTCATTTAAACCATGCTACCTACAATTCGGAGTTACCCAGGTGTGGTCTGAGGTCTAAAGCTGTGATGTGAACAGCAAGTGCTCTAAAATATCATCAATGCTAAACAGGACCAGAGTCCCCGTAATGTTCACTTACACTGTAAACACTAAAAGCACTGAAGCCATTTACAATTGCTTCCCATTCAGGTTCACATCAGCAGAACTGAGTACAGTTCATTTAAAAAGAACTACATTAAAAACCTTCAGATAGCAAAATTCTTTGGTCAGTCACTCTGGAGGAACACCACAGAATAATAAAGAGTTTAATGAGCTAAATATGGTCCAAAATGTATATTAACTTTTAAGATCTTCTAACTACATGTTTTTACCATTAGATATTCAGATAGACCCCTGTCCCATTTTACCACTGAAATGTCCTTTTCAATTATAACACAGTTAGGATCCCAAGGTTTCTCTCTTTTTGTTTTTATCAATGAACAAAGTGTTATCTGACATTTCTTGTTTTTCAGTAGACAAATGTTAATGACCACAAAGACTGATGGCATCCACTTTGAAGACAAGTAAATTTATCTTAAATACATAATCTGTAATAGATTATAATCTATAATCTATTTAACAAATCTATAAAGACATCAAACCTGCTTCAGGACAAAATCACATCCAAGAACAGGAGGGTCCTAGATTTTCTAGTCCTTTGTGGTCATTATTTAGAAGTTATCAGTTATCTGAACAGTAAATACGCAGGTTTAAATTGCACTGAGCCTAAATATTGGTGCCTTCAAGGCAGCTGCCTCAGGCTCAGACTGTTCTCTCTCTTTTATGACTGTATAGCAACACATAATACCCATATCAAATTCACAAATTATATGATCACCATGCACTAGAAATCACAAGATTAGACCCTCTTCTGAATCAGATAAAACTCCACAGCAGCTTCAGTAAATAATTCAGATCAGAAACTATTTATGCTTGCAGTCTAGCAAGAGGTGTTGCAGGAAAATTAGAAAATATGAACCTATGTACAATGAACATCCTAAACACTGTGTTTGCGAACTGAACTGCTGCCCTACTATCACAATCATCCTCTACTCCTCTTACAAACATGTCAATAACTGCCTGCTGCAGGTTACTGTTTTTCTATATGACCCTGCCTATATTTTGCACACCATTTGACATGATGGGTAAGTCTTTAGGGATTTCCTGAGTGTCCATTGGTCAGTTTCATGCAAAATATAGATGGACACATGAATCCACCAATTACAGGCGAAAGTGCTTTTGAATTCCAGTTATAGGACTTTGTAACAGTGCCTCACGTGCGTTCATGACATCAGTGAGCGCAAACTAAACTACCCAGCAACAACAACAGCAGTCACGACAAACTAAACTTTTTACCCGGGAGTATGGCACATTCCAAGAGCCACTTTGCATGGCCACACCCCTAAGCTCTAATGGCCATGCAGAGCCTGTGTCTGATGCCACATTATATATTTAATTTCAAATAAAACCGTTTTAAATGCATTTATAGGTTAACAGTTGCTTATTATCCTGCGACTTCCCTTTACTTTTTAATGAGAACTATACTTACCAACCAAAATAAATCTCAAATTGAACAATAATCTCAAACTGAACAATAATCTCAAAAACTGAACAATATGTAGATAAACTTATGTTATTATTACTTTCTATCAAAAATTGTTTTAAATGTTGTTTCACTTCTGAATTTCTAGAACACTGAAGTTGGCTTCTCATTCGACAGCTTTTTGTTTGAATTTTAAGTTCAGCCTTAAATGGTGCAGCGGTTACATTCTGGCAGCTGTACGTGTGACTACTTTTAACTGCTGCAACATTTAAGGTGGAACAGGAATTTGGAATAAGACATCAACTTCCGCCTTGTTGAAATTCTCGAGACATTTGTCTTATAAGTGAGATGAAGATGTAATGACAGGAAGAGGGGACCATGCCGGACAACGCCGCGAACCGGCGGGGGAACAGAAGCCAATCGGGATGATCGGCTGCCATTGCAGACTTTGAGTCAAGCATTCTGAAACAGCCATAAATTTTAATTATGCCGTGATATACATTTTTGGCCATTCTGCACACTACTAACAGTATGCATCACTCAAGCAACTCCTTTAAAACTTGAAACGCTGAACTAGTTTCTCCTTAACCATTTTCAGGTTCTTGCTCAGGAACATAACGCAAAATATCACAAATCACAATACTGTAAAAGGACAATCAAAAGATATCAACATAGAATGTACACCTCAGTGTTTTACATTTGGGCAGTTTAGCTATGGTGAGTAATGTAGGCCATTCTTTCACTTCCAAATCCTTGACTACAAATGTTCTGTCACTTATGGCGTTATGTAATGCACTAACATACTCCTCAGAACTGAGCTTGTTTGCATGCACCATTATCTGCCCATACTGTGAGGCAATTTTTCACTTCTGTTATGGCAATTTTCCCTGCGCTCAGGTAACACTATCTAACTTCTATGAATAATGGAATAATCCGAAAGTGAGATACGGGTAGGAATTATCTACAATTAGTCACAGCTTCTGCAGAGAGATCGCATCTGAAAGGCTCACGCATATCCCAGAAATGTATTTTCAGATCAAACAGCAGCATCACCTGACTGCCTGCGAGATGAGATGGTGAGGCTGGACACAAATACGTTTCACTTTGTTAACGCATCACGATGTGTTTTTGCATTGGCCACGAGTAATTACTCGCCACGGTGTAGAAGCCCTTAATTAATGTTGACATGCTTCGAATTAGCATAAACAGGCTGATACCTTTGCAATACACAATAGCCCTCTGGATTTTGGAGGAGGGGGGCGAGTTTGACTGACAGGAGGGGGAGTCGAGCCGACAGGCCTCTGGGGGACAGAGGTTGACAGGAAAAGCGGAGCACTAGTCATATCAAAGCTCGGCGTGTCATTCTGCTGTTTATATGTACAAATTTCATATTTCATCATTCAGTCAAATAATGAAGGTGGCAGTGGATAAAATTTTGCTCAGCTAAAGGAGCCCAATAACATTAAAGTAACAATGATATGTTGTTACTATTTTCATCTTGAGGTAATGATGAAACAAGTTGTTTTTAGAGAAATTTCTGATCAGACAGACAAAACAAATCTTTGATCTAAGCAAATGAAGACATCTAAATATACTCTTCTCTATTTATGGCTAGCTCTCCACTAGGCATAGCTAATTCAAAAGAATGCTGGATTTGAAGAGATGTCTATTGTCCCTGCTAACAAGAAAATGAGCAAATATCATAATACATCAGGGTCTTACAAGAAAGCCAAGGATTATGCCCATCCAGGACTCCCTTGATTTAACATAACACAGGGCAAGGTTGGCTGTCCTAAGCCACACACACTGAGAGCACCTCTATTGAGTTAGCGGAGTTAGCCATGTGTGCAGCCTGCCACGCATGCCCTTTTTTGGGCTTAAAGGAACGTGTTCTTCCCCAAGAGCCTGGGAGCAATTCCGCCTAATCTACTTCCCCTCATCTACATCCTCAGCCGTTCCGCTAAAAATAGGCAGATTAATCTTGCGATAAAATATGGGAGCACTTTGGTAATATTCAGGGCTAAATCAGCACTACGTGAATGTTTAGAGGTGATTAATGAAAATTTGCAAGTGGTAAATTATGATCTGTTAGTACTAGCTTCCAAAAAGCCTTCTCATTTGGCTCTCTGGCCATGATGGGTGGAGATGAATGACGATGCATATACAGCACTTGTGGCCTTTTTCATTCTTTCAGGGTTCTGCACGCTGTGATACAGTGCTGCCTTTCAGCTTTGCGAGGTTTGTCTATTGGGGATGGTGGTGGGGGGCTGCTGAGAGAGTTTCAGTCCACAGCAAGGTCACACACAGTGAAGCACATTCTCTCTGCTCACCCAGCTATGCCACACTTCACTTTGGACGTTCAAACTAAGGGCAGCCAAAATGAAACTTCTGTTTTAATCCCCCTCTTTTAGGACAGCTGTGCTAATGCTAATTGTCCTGCTCTCTGCAGTTAAACGTTTTTTCTGTTCCTTCCCACTGTGTGTTTCTGAGTTTAAACCTTTTATCATTCCCTCAGTAATAACAGGTGTGGGAGTCCTCATTAAGCACAACTTCTTCATGAATATTTTTGAGGAGGTAATTCTAAAGCCAATTCGGCCCTAAAGGCAAAGCTTACCACCTACTTTCTTATCAAAGGGCTTAAAAGTTAATGGTAATGCCAGCGGTGAACAATGACTATCACAGCTAGACCTTCAGTTCGGGCCATAAATGTCAAAACTTGATCAAAAACTCAAAAAAAAACACCTCTAAGATAATGCTAATTTGTGCTAGAGCCCCTCTGGGTTTCTAGCAGTATATTCACACTAAGATAACGGCAATTAACAGGAACATTTTTTGGCTGTTCTAGATTAAACACACATTTGAAGCTTGAAAAAGACATTATATGTTTATTTGGAACTTGTAAAAGACATTTATGTATATGTGTATATATATATATATATATATATATATATATA
>JAILXH010017693.1:0-10578 GCA_023558415.1 Piaractus mesopotamicus | reverse complement strand
TTGCAGGGGGTGGGGGTGAATTTTTGCGTGCCATTGAAAAACTCTGCCCTAGAAACCCCCCCTTTCATTCCCTTTCAACCCCAGTGCCAGTTTATTTTCATGGATTACAGCCAGATTATAAAGTGGTGTAAGGATAGCGCTGGCATAATCCCGACTGCATGTCAGAAGTGTTGGATGAAAGGAGAGAGAGAGGGAGAGAGACAAATAAGCAGAGTTTCAGCCAAATCTACCTTTTCTGATAGAGAAAGACAGTTTAGCAGGATGTAGGTGGGCAACATGAAAAAAAAAGTATTGCAATAAAAATGAAAAATGCGACAGGAAATGCAATTGCTTGCTGCTTCGGTGCTCGTATAGTCAACAGATGTTCATAATACAGTACATAATAATACATAATAGAGTTTTTTGTACTCTAACAATTTTTTTTATTATGTATGTTTATGCATGTTTATCGCTACTGTTGGAACAAAATATGTCCATATTTGTTTTTGACATAATTTGAAAAGACCTGTTGTCCTTTACATTGTGTTTAGATTTCATGGTGAATGGACCAAAAGAAAGAGTCCAAAATGGCTTGGGAAAAAGTCTGGTTCTATTGACTTGCATCGAAATTAAAGTAGTTTTTTTCCTTCTCCTGTAAAGTTACCAATTTGGAGATGCGAGGTTTTGTTCCAACAGCAGTGATATACTGTTTGAAAAGAGCAGCTTTACCTGGTATGATCAGTTCGTGATGAATGGACCAATAGAAGTGGTCCAATTCTACTTTATCATACCAGCTGACAGTATAAACATGTCTGCTAGTTTATGATTGTACTTTTCTGGCAATACAGTTTAGCATAAATGATCATTAATTTTTATGTTTCTTCTCTATGTAAATGCCAATTTGTAGAGAAGTAGTTCTGAAACTTTTTCACTTGCAGACCCAAACTTAGTTGTACTGTCTTCCTAAGACCCAATAATTTGTGAGGTGAAATAAGACATAAACTCATTAAAGAAGTAAGTCTTTAAGTGTTCAGTCCATTTTTACTTGAGGTTACTGTTCGTTTTCATTTAGTTAAACAACAGCAGACCATTATAAAGGAATGAAACATGCAGAACATCACATTGCTCAATGTTATCCTCTGCATTTGGAAAAAAAAAAATGGATTCACATGGTTCTACATGTATCTTCTTAGATTTTTTACGTAATGTTGATGATGGTCAAATAGTGGTAAATCTGAAAAACATACTTTTTTGGGGGGGATTATTTTGCCTCACAACATCCTGCATGTACCTGTCCACCATTAATGTATTTTAGGTCAAAACCTTTTCCGACTATCATAAAACAGTGTCTCAGACATCAGGCAGCATATTCAGAACCATTGTATGTAAGAAATTTTTGTTAGGGAGCTTTTAGAGGGGGATGTCTGGTTCCTATCACCACCACTATGCACAGTTCTAACACTAAGTTTTTCTAGAACAGAGCATTTCTTACCAAACCACTCTGAATGACTCTGTTTACATCTGAACCATTGAATTATACAGACATTTTGAAAAGTGAGATTCTCCTATAAGCCCACTCAAGTTAGTATTCTTCTCACGTGACAGCTGCCACTGCAGCTGCAGTAAAACCATTGATAATACAGATTTTTTAACATATACCTCAACACGCTAAATGAAATATCAGTATCAGCATCAATGTAGCATGATGTCAGGAAGAGAGAAACCAAGCGACAGAGGAGGTTGGGGTGAAGAAGGTGTTGTATAACACGTCATCTGAAGAATCTCGGACGTTTGGGCTGCAGGCTAGCTATCGTCTTGCGTTCGTATTATTTCAAGCAGAGCGGTTCAGCTTGCCAGCCGCTAAAGTGAGATATAGAGGGGTTAGCGCTTAACTCAGGGCTTCCAAATAGGTCAGAATATGATTTATGCTCATCGCATTACCCCCACACACGCGCACACAGATATGCATGCGTGGTGCAAACAAAAGGCCTTATAGCGTGATTCGGCATTTCACAGCGTGTGGAAATCAGAGCTGCTGGACGTTTTCCTGCAGGGGACGAGGGGAAATGAAATATGGCCGCTGTTCATTTGGACTGCGCTGAGTGACATCAATATTGCTGCTAAAGCTACTGTGCTGACAGAGCGAGAGAGAGAGAGAGAGGGAGAGACATTCCGGCAGGATATGAGATACATTTTCTGTTCCTCTGCTTTTGTGAATGTTGGAAATATCGCATGAACGTCAAACTAATAATGTTTTTTTTTTTTTTTTGGAAGATATTAACTGTATTTATTATTGTTAATATTTATTTATTTATTAATTTATTGTATTATATTTCTGATAAACATTGGAGGGCAACAGGGATTTATTAGATTGTTTAGTGTTGGCAAAAAAGTTTATTGTTTATTGATATTGGCAGATATAAATAGACATGTTTGTGCAAATTATAAGAACCAACAGTCACGTCATTCAGCAGAGCACTGATCAAGTCAGACTACAGTGCAGCATCACTGTGTAGAATATTAATGAAACATTATATCAAAGGCCAATATTCCTAGAACTTGTAGCGCCCTGAATATTTGTATGTCCAGTTCCACTGTGTGTCCGATGCTGGTGTGTGGTGCGAATGCGGTGTGATCAGTGTGTGTCCGATGCTGGTGTGTGTTCCTGTGGAGGCATGCAGGCAGCAGATGGTGTTGCCTACAGGAACATTCCACACACACACACACACACACACACACACTAAGACGTTCCTTCAGTAATATCAGAACCGGAATACTATATTCTTCAGTAAAATTAGAACAGGAGTACTGTACTCTTCAGTAAAATTAGAGCCAGAATATTGTGTTCTTCAGTAATAACAGAACAGGAATGTTGTATTCAGTAAAATCAGAACTGGAATACTGTATTCAGTAAAATCAGAACAGGAATACTGTATTCAGTAAAATCAGAACAGGAATACTGTATTCAGTAAAATCCAAAATTTTCTCAGGTAGAAATGCTAAAGAGAGAGAGAGAGAGAGAGAGAAAAAAAGAGAGAGAAGAAAAGTGGATAAAGATAGAGAGAGAGAGTGAAAGGGGGTGTAGGGAGAGAGAGAATGTCATCATAGGGGTGAGAGAGAGAGAGAAAAGGAGAAAGAGAGAGGGAGAGTGGTGTGTTCTGTTTGGACTCTCTGCTTTGCATTTTTAATATTCCAGAGTGACTTCCTCTCCTCCACGGTTGGTCCTGTTTTCTCCCGGAACAAGGGATGGCTTTTTTTGAGCAGGACAGAAAAAAAGAGAAGCGACAAGCGCATTATAGCTGGGGCTATTTAAATTCCCACTGTAACAAAAAGCCTCATTTGCTTATGAGAACACACTGAGCAGTGCAGTCTTCCACTATTTGCCTGTTTTGTTGTTATTTATTTTTTTATTTTTTCCAAATCTTTTACCATAAACAGTGGCCAAAATAATAGCTGAGAAAGATTAGCGTGTCTGAAATCATAGTATTTATCTAACGCACGTCAGAAGTGGCTGTATGATGTGCAACATTTGGTCAAATGCCACTCCAGCTTATCCCAAATATATTGGATGTTTTTTCTGTCATTCCAGAGTGCAGGTCATGGTGACCTTAGGGTCACGTTCAGCTGCTCCTAAGTGTCCCATTCTGTTGGTCAGTAGTGTTCTGTGGCGATTATGCAATCTATGTGTGAAAATAATTGAACACCTGTGTTAGCAGTGGGTGCACCTTAATTTAGGCTTGGAAAATATGGTCTATAATGTGAATAGCAGATGATATCATTTGCTTATATTGCATGCTTGTTAGAACATCTTAAAATGCATTTTTTATTGCATGATAAGCATCAAAATACAACATGCAAATCCTCTCAACAATAATAATAATAATAAAACCAATGATTTTGTTTAAAATATTAGCATTAGCAGAAAAGAAATTGCAAGGCACTTGGTAATAAATATTAGAGAAACTAATAGCTGCTGATAAGTGCGGAGAGCTTGTAGGATGTTTGTCATTGAAAGTGTAAAGTTAGCTATGCTGTACGAAAGTACACAAACTTAAGTAAGCGGGATAACATTGTGCACTACTGCAGAGAATGAGTGTGTCGTATGTGCCCGTCATTAATGGGACACGCCGTTAACATTCAAATAATATATAAATAATATATAATTTTGCCTCTTGTGTAGAAAATATCTGGCATTCTGAACTAGACAGTACTGCAGAAAACTGTTTATTTGACTAAGCATGTGAAATTACGTGTTTTGGGTGACAAAAGTGCTTCTGGTTAGCTGTCAGTGTGGGATGAGTTCAGTAAGCGTTCCAGCATGCTTCTACAAATGCACCCCAGCTGTTTTATTGGATGCTGTGGGTTTGATCTTCATATTTAATTTATTAGAGACACCCAAGTGTTTCTTTTCAACGGCGACAGATTACTGCCAGATTCATAGTTGTTTGTTTCCATTTGCAAACCTTAGATCTAACAGAGCTTATCTGAATGTATCCACAAGTCAGCTCTATTAGGTTTCATACAGTTGGGACACAGATGATTGAAGGTATGTTTAAATACATTTATTTTAAATGAAAAATTAAAACAGTGAAATTGCTGCCTTTGTATGAATGAAAAAAAGGAAAATAATGTTAAATGGTTTTTGAAATGGTGTTTGGTGAAGAATGTTGGTGTTTGGTCAAGAATGATGGTGTTAGGTGAAGAATGTTGGTGGTGAAGAATGTTGGTGTTTGGTGAAGAATGATGGTGTTTGGTGAAGAATGTTGGTGGTGAAGAATGATGGCGTTTGGTGGAGAATATCGGTGTTTGGTGGAGAATATTGGTGTTTGGTGGAAAAGTATACTGAACTCTGGGGTCTTAACTATTCTTATTTGGTAAAAGCCCAATGTTTCTGATTATAGTATGTTTTTTTTGTGTTATTTCATAGATGAAGTTTTCAGCATTTCTCTAAAATGTGGAAAATAGTAAAAATAAAGAGTAGTTGTATCCAAACTTTTGACCACTGTTGTAGAGCAAAATCCTCTGTTGATTCAGAACTCTTTGATTCCAGATTTCCTCCGGCCATAGAGTGGGGCCACTTCAGATGTGTGTATAATCTCTTGACCCTCACTGTGTCCTTTTAAAGCGACAGGGGGTGAGGACAGTGTGGCCTACGGCGAGGATTAGTGCTTCTGAGATTGTGGCTGCTTTTAAGTCCCTTCCCACACTGGCCATACAAACACCAGCAAACCCAAATGTTGGGTTGGGCCTCTGTGTTGTTGGTAAGAGGCTCAGGAATGTTCTCCCCAAATCACACCGTCTTATTTGGCCAGTTCTTTTTCTGCAAAATTATAAAGCTAACAACCAACATTAGAATGATGGTGTTTGGTAAAGAATGATGTTTTTTGATTAAGAATGATGGTGTTTCCTGGAAGATCATGGTGTGATGGAGATGGTGGGGTTTCATAGAGAATTGTCAAGTTTTTGGAAGAATGATGTTTGATGGAAAATTATAGTATTTGTTTGAGAATGATAGTGTTTGTTGGAGAATGTTGGTATTTGTTGGAGAATGTTCATGTTAGGTGAAAAATGATAATGTTTAATGGATAATGTTGGAGTTTGGTGGAGAATGATGGTGTTTGGTGGAGAATATCAGTGTTTGGTGAAGAGAATTGGAGTTTAGTTATGTAATATGATGTAGTTTGTATTCTTAGTTGAGGTGGGTTTAGGTTTTTTCCAGCTCTCAAACATCTAAAATATTGGGTTGGTGCACTAAACCTGGTTGTTGGGCTTCTTTAGAGAAGCTCATACTGCTTCAAATCGCCTGTAAGTACATTTTCTGGCTCATTATAAAGCCAAGTGCCAGCATCATAAAGCTGATGTTTCTTGGAGTTTGACCGTCTTGACCCTTAAATTTAAATCCTTAAAGTCCTGTCATTGGAGTCTTAGCGCTGAGAGCTTTTCCCCTTCACTTCTTGTGAAGCTCAAAGAGACTGTCATGTTAAGTTAGAGGCAGTGCCAACAATTCTCTCTCTCTCTCTCTCTCTCTCTCATGCTTTCTCTCTCTTGCATGCATGCCCAAAGCAACCATCTGTACTGGCACTATGACACCACTGCTACTGTGGCATTATAAAAGATCGTGCCAACCTCCCCTATACACACACACACACACACACACACAAAGGAAGGCACGGACTCTCCTGCCATCTTGTCTGCCCTCAGCCTCAATGGGCTCCATTTCCCAGAATCCCCCAGGAGTTAATTTCCCAGACTCCCTGTGGATTTTTTGCGAGTGTCATTTTCAGCCCTATTCACTTTGAATGACAATCAAAAAAGCCTTTTTTTTATAGCTGTCTCAGTGTTGTTTTGCTGTATACAGTGCTGTCAGAATCTACTCTTCATTTATTTATTTATTTATTTACTTATTTGCAGTCAAAACTACCATTAAGTACAGCCTCAGAAAAAAAAACAGAAAATGTATATTTAAAAGAATATTGTACGAAAACCACAACAACTAAATATATCAGATTTTTCAGCATCCAGTGTGTCACTCTTTACCTTCATTACAGCTTCCATTCTTTTCAGGACACTCATTTTTAGCTTCTCAAAGAAATCTGCAGTGATATTTTCCACACCTCCGAAGTTCAGTCTTAGAGGTTGGTTGTTCTTTATGCTTCTCTGGATCCAAGTAACATTCAGTTATGTTTCAGTCTGGACTCTGGGCTGGTCAGTCCATTGTTTTGAGAACAGCAGCAGCTTCTTTGTTTGGTTTGTCTGTTTCCTTTTCTCAGTAAGAGCTTCTTGTCAGCTACACATCCTTTCAGACTCATAGTGTTGAGTGTGTCACAGTGGAAGGATGGACAGAAACACCTGTGGATGTTTTCAGATCTGAATCCAGAGTGGAGCTTAATTTTCTCCTCTCTCTCAGAGATGAAAGCTCTAAGTGCCGTTTATCTGATCAGGACACTTTTGGTGGTTTAGAAGGTCTTACAGGTTTTTAGGAGTCCCATTTTTTAAACTCCTGTGTTTTTGGAATTGACATTCTTTCCTCAGAAATTATCCTCTTGCAGGGTAAGAGAAATAATTTCAATAAATAAGCTTTTGTTATTCCTAGCACAAACAGCAAGGGTTAAGCATTATCTGGCATAATTGAGGAGGTATACATTGTGTACAACATGGCAAAATGTAACATTCTTTGCCGAAATTTCATCCACCAGAAACTATAAAGTGGAGATGTTTGTGAACGTGTGCTCATATTTTCGTGCCCGCAAAGATGCGGCAGTCGTTACTATTTCATGAAGACACAAGCTTTTAGCCCAGCTGCCATCTTGTCTTCTCGTTTCTCGTCAACATCTCCATTCTAATTTCTGCGCTCATGTCTCACACGCCTGGAGCTGAAACTCTAACAGATGGACATGCTTTTCTCTAAAGGGAGTCCAAACCTCCTAGAGTTGTTAAGTAATCTCAGATAGACCTCTGTATGTTTGACACCGTATGACATACTGTTATCTATAAACATGGATAAAAGCATCTGTGGCTTCTTCTACTGTTTTAGCTGCGCTGTAGTTTTGTCCAAGTGTATAGATGTAGAGTCACAAACCACAGAACTGCACTTTGTGTTTACTGAAAGTGGAATTCCATCTTTGTTTTCTTAGAATTCGGCATCATTTATTGGTTTAGAGAAACTTCATAAAGAAATGAGGAGCAATGAAAATATTCTGTATGTAAATATTTGAATTTGTAACGTATTTTAAGCATTTAATCCTAAAGACAGAATGCCTCTATGATCACAAAAAACACACAAACACTTGTTTACATTATCCAAAGTGACAGAATCGCATCAACTAAGCTTCTAAATGGCCAGTCTACGACATCTGTTTGTTCACAGAGCTTTTTTTTTTCTTATTTAATATTTTTTCCCATGTTTAGCAGTGAAATATGCCCCACTTTCTGCTGCCTTGGTATTAACTACACCAGCAAAAGATTTGCCTTTGGTGGGAGAAATCTCCAAAGTTGTGATTAGTATCATAATCTGTTTTTAAACCAAGCACTTGGGAAATGCTCTTAATGGTTTTACGTACAGCAGTGGATGAAAAGGGAGATGGAGAGGGATTGAGAGGGAGAGATGGTTGAAAGGAAATAAGATTTATATCTACCATTTGTTCTTCATTATCCTGCTTTGATTAGTACCTTTAATTATACACTGTAATTCGTTTTAATTCCTCGTGTAATTCTCCACATTCATGTTCTCTGTTTACAGCACGGCTGCTTTGAGTGATTTCTTCTTGTGAAACTAGAGGTGCAGTGCAAAAAAAATGATAGCAAGTGAAAACATCTTAAACCTAGTTAATGTAATGTAATCTAATTGAGATTGATGTAAGAATAGAACATTGCTTATTTCTTAGACTAGGTTTTTAAGTAATGTTTTAAGTAATTTTGTCTTGTGAAGGTGCTTAATTCTATTTGTCAGATTATTTTAATTGTTTCATGCATTATTTCTTAACATTAGCAACATTATCAAACAAATAAAATGATCTGCCAAAGGAATAAGACACTTTAACAAGACAGAATGACTTAAAATAAGTTAAAATGTGCAGAAATAGAGAACATAGTCTCATAATATTCCTACAACACTTTTATAACAATAAATGTTAGACATATTGACTAGATTGTAGATGTTTTCGCTTGCTAAGACAGCATGACATGGGCTGATTAATAAGCTCCGGTTTCGTAATACAGACCATGTCCTTCACTTATCAAACAATTGGGAACATTTACTGCTGCCTGCTGGGGTCTTTGGCTCTAGTAGATTATTTATGGGCTAAGGCTGGGTGTACACTACACAACTTTTAAAATCTTAACAGATTTCTAAAACAGAGAGCATCGCAAACTCAACTCATTTGGCTACGAATAAGAACTCAAACTCCCAGATCTCCTCAGAGATCACATGACACAAACAAAGCTAAACTTACTGGACAGGACCTGTTTGTGCTGTTAGTGAAAGCTTAGACTGGGGATTAATATGGGGTTGAGAAACACTGATATCACAGTGAGAGCTGGAGAAATGTTTCACTACACACTGGCAGCTGAGCTCAAATTGTAAGTGCCTAGATGGCTGGATCCTTGTTATAAACATGATATTAGCTTTTATTTCCTTGTGTTTTACATGAAGCTCCTCTGTCTGTGCACTCCCCTGTTCAGGTGGGATGTATGCACGCCTCTTCGCCCTTTTCTCCACTCTTCTGGCTCTCTGATTGGCTGTTGTTTGAATCACTCTTTGAGTAAATCTCTAGCCTTCTCACGCCACATGACTCGTGAATGTTTACAGTCGTAAATATCAAACGTTTGATTATATCAGAGAGCCTCCAATCACTTCAGAGCTCGATCGAAGGGCTAAAGATTTACTCGTTTCTCCGCTCACCCTACCAGATCATCTGCACCATCAGTCACTTCCGATCGAGCTTCCGACCTGGAAAATTGCTTGAGATTGTAAAAATCTGTCACAAATTGCAAATTGAGGTTAAATTAAAATTGTGTAGTGTAGGCTGAGCTTAATACCACCACTGAAGCAATAATGCTAATGTAGCTAACAAATAATGGAAGCTTAAATATCGCTAGTTAGCACTGATACTTATGAAATACTGTAAAAACAGTAGTAGCAGTCATTTTGAAGCCTAATGTCTGTATTTGTCCATTTCATAGGTAACAGTATGCCATATAGTGTCAGAAACCTCATGAGCAAGTCTGTTTGAGATTATTACAACACAGTTTGAGGCAACTGCATGACAAACAGCTAATGAGTTACTTTTTAGCTGAGGAAACTGTATAAATTTGACTGATTGTTGAATGTAGATACTAAAAGGCGAACGACCACGAGAGCACAACCAGCATCGCATTATCATCATTTCATCTGAGAGTAATGAAAAGAGAATGAGAGATGAAAGGAGAGATGAGTGCCAACACAGCTTATCTGCGCTCCTTCAGTTTCAGGCCTCCCCAGTGTAACAGCAAAAAATGCTCTCAGAGTGTTGCTCTGCAGTTTTGGTCCAGAGGGATAGTCTCTACATGCAAGCCTAGAAATGCCCTGGAAGAAAACATTAACCTCTGTACTAGAAGCATCCTCAGATGGCTGTAAAACAATCTAAAAACCTCATACTCTTGTGTGTGAGGGGTATCTGTAGTGTGTATTTTTATTCCTGTATCAAATCCACGCGGAGATAGAGAATTCGGTGTCAGCCGAGGGCTAACATTTAGCTACCGCTGGCACTAATAGGCTGCGATGGAGCTGTCTTAATCACAGCTATGGCACCAAAGAGCAAAGCACCAGTGATTGTGCTTCAGCTCTTCAGTCAGTGCAGGTTAAGTGTTAACAGCTGCAGTGGTTGTAGGATTCTGAGCGTTTTCTCGTTGTCTGAGAGCGAAACACCTTCAGAAAACACAAACACAGATCACCCTCTACATAATGCAGCGTCCACTGACAGTTCATTAGGACTTCAACGCTTTTTCTCTCTTTTTTTGCTCTTTTTATTTCCTTTCACCTCTCTTTTATTCCCGTTTGTTCTCATTTTTTCTCTTCTCATTTTTTTCTCTTCTCTTCTCTTCTCTTCTCTTCTCTTCTCT
>JAILXH010017684.1:33909-46739 GCA_023558415.1 Piaractus mesopotamicus | reverse complement strand
AAGTTATAACAGAATAATGGACCCATATCTGTACCAAAATGTAAAAATCTTTATATTCCTCCTCATATTTTTTTTTATTGTGGGGTAGGTAATACAAAGGCTTCTGGTCTGTTATCATTACTGACAGCGACAGAATGTCCTAGTGCTGCTGAGCATCCATGTGCAAAAGACTTAATTAAAAGGATTCCTGTAGGCCGAACACTGATCAATGTGGGCCTTTGTCCGTAACTGTTAGACTGAAATACATCAGAAAAAAAGAAAATGTGGTGGTTATTTCTGCCCTCAATACGTTTTTGTTAGTTGGTGTGCATTAGTGCTGTGTTAAGTTGCATGTAGCTTGGCAATCTAGGCAAAAACAGCAGAGTTTTTCCAGTCTGAGTACACCAAGAAGCCAGTGAAGGTGCTGTCCGTCTTGGGGCTGGAGTAGAAGCCGGTGTACTCGCCCAGAGCCATCTGCACCCACACCTGATCCCCAGGAATGAGGTGCAGCAGGGTGCCGCCAGACAGTGAGGCTGGCTTGGACCAGTTTCCAAAAATCTGGAAGTAGGAAGCAACCGTGTGTCCGTTCTTCATCAGGTCGAACTGCAGGCTGGAGCGGTACACGGTAGCATGGACAGCGAAGTAGTAAACGCCCGGCACCCTGCAAGTGAAGCGTCCTGTCTCAGCGTTGTAATCCCCCTGCTCGTTCAGGACAATCTTGTCGAAACGCACAGCATCCCCTACACCTAAGGGTGTGGTGCGGGCCTCGGATAACTTGGCGCTAAATGCTGATTTGGGGGCTACAGCACACTCTCCGGGCGACCCCTTCTCACCCTTCTCTCCTGGATCACCTCTGTCCCCGGTCAAGCCCCTTATGCCTGGCTGACCTGCAAAATATTAGCACAGGCAGGAAGAGAACAGCCTCAGCCTTTTCGGATGAGTTTGCATATCATAAATATCACTCTCAAAACGTATGTGATAATGAACAACACATTTTTTGTCTCATCGCTGTTTCAGCATATTTTGTGCCAGACCACAAGAACACAGCATACCTCTGACCCAGAGTCTGTAATTAGGAACCCACTGCTCGTGTTAATAACAGTGACTGTGTTAAATAGTATCCCAAAATGTGTTGTTTTTGAAGGGCCCATTTTACATTTTTCATGCATTTTCTTCGTGGACCCCATTTGTGTGGTTTTATGTAGCAAAACAGCTGTAATTCATTTTTACATGACTATTTTTGGACCTCTATTTATCCCTTAGAAATAACCAGGCTATTTGTGTTACTGTGCCTTTAAGATATTGCCGCTGTGTAAACAAACCCTCATATCTCTAAAATGTTAGCTTCGCATGAGAAGGAAAAATGCTTTTAAATTTTAAAGTTAATATAATAAGATTTTATTACAACTAATGTTGGGCCACATTTGTTGGTCCATTCATCATGAAATGATTGGCTGCTTTGCCAATTTTGCATCTTAACTGGCATTTATGGACTGTAAAATGTTGGATGTTCCAATATTTGGAATCGCTAACAATGTCTATTAGGCATTGTCACAGTCACGAAATATGAGCTGACAATTTCTTGCCACATAAATAATTGTAAATAACAATGTAATTGTCTTTTTCTGCATGATCAACTATTAAAATACAAGACTAAAGAAGCCAGTATGGCTGATTAGCTGTCTTGCTTCCTAACTGCTGATTCTGAGTAGCTCCAAACTGACGAGATACACAGCTCGAGCTCAAAAACAGCACCAGTCAGAAACTTTTGTTGTTTTCGTAAGACCCATAATGTGTCTCAATAAAAGTCTTTTCTGCTTTCTTTTACGTATTTGCATCAACCCAACTGTTTCTCAATAATCAACTGATCTGATAAACACTTGCAGAAAATAACAGCAGTCAGCTCACGTAAATGCAATCAGGCAATTATGTAATAGTTGTGACAGACCTGACATCTTCATAATCCATCAAATGTATTTAAAAAAGAAATGGCATATTAATTTTCCATGATATGGACTATTTAACACGTGAATCGAGATCATTCAGACGAATCAAAAACCATCATGGCTTGCATGGGGCAAATATGTGTCTACCTGGCTCTCCTCTGTCTCCCCTTTCCCCTTTCTCTCCTGGTTGTGCATCTCGTCCATCTCTTCCGTCTCTGCCAGGCTGGCCTGGGCTGCCGTGCAACCCCGGGGAACCTGGAATACCCGGGCTGCCCGTACACAGACTGGGAATCTTGTTATCGTCGAGTGGATTTGAGTAATGGACCAGCAAAACAAGGAAGAGGACAAGAGGCCAAGACTGGAGAGGGGTCATTGCTTTGAGTCTGTTGAGAGAGACCAACTGACAAAGCATAAGTTAAACTGCTTTTGCACATTAATCATATATTGTGGTTGGGTAAAATGGACTTGAATGTTGTTAGGTGTGAAAATAACACTGCTGTGTGCTTCACAGGTGATGTGAAAAGCACATCATTGAGAAGTGAACTGCCAGTTCTAACTCGTTAGTGTGAGCACAACAGGAAATTCGATAATTCCCTGTAATGACTAAAGCATGAGATAGCTGTGAAAGTAAAACCACAGAAAGTGCATAAAAAATAAATAAAAAGAGCTCAGTGTATTTTAACGGTCCATTAGCTTCTGATTGATTCTCCAAAAGGGTGAAGCCTCACATAAGCGAGGAAAAATGAAGAAGCACGCTACTTTTTGCCAGAGGCAAGTGTTTCTCCATTGACTGCAGTGCTTACACTGGGTGGTTTGATGTGTAATTGTTCATTGTAAGGAAAATTACAGAGGCTGCAATGTCTACAGCGCAAACATAGCAATTTTATTTACAGTCCAAAATGATCAGTGAACCTACTTTCTGACTTTTTATATGTAGTGTTGATAATTGAGAAATGGAGGTAAATATGTTTTCTTTGGGAATAATTTGCCTTATAACAACCTGCATGTACCTCTTCTCTATTAATGGATTTTAAAAAAATAACTTTTATGCTAAAATCATATTTCAAAACAATAAAACAATGTTTCAGGCAACATTTCTCTAAAACAGAGCATTTCACAACAAACTACTCTGAATGCCTGTGTTTACATTTTAACCATTTAATTATGCAGCAATTTTGGAAATTCAGTGGAATTCCCCTTTAACTCTGAAACTGTGAAGAGCACATGTTTGTAGTAGCCGTCCACAGTCAGGCACTGAGAATGCATCGTCAGCGAAAGTAAGAAGTGTTCAGTGATTGGTGGGTTTTCATGATGCTGCCCGAGGCCAGACGTTTCCGAGACTTTACGCCTGACCATAAATCAGTGGGTTTCTCTGCTCGTCTGCTACTTTTCAAACAGCTGGTTTAAGTAAAAGTTAAGAAACTGCTGATGACTCACTTTGACAGAACACAAACAGACCACCAAAGAATGCTGCAGAAGGCAGCCAGGACTGTACAGGCACAAATATCTTTAATTTAAGAGCGAGACAGACAGCACATCTGTCTCTAGGTCTCAGGCTCCAACAAAAGCTAGCGTTAACTCTAGGGCCGGTGTTTGTGTGTCTTGGGTTGAGCTCTTTCTTAAGCCATGTCAAAACAGAACAGGAAGAGCACTCGTGCAAACACCATCATTCCAGAGCCTTTCTGCAAACAAACCTCATACCTGCATATCTCAATTTCGTCTGTTTTATCTTTTAATGTCTGGCTCCACTTTAACCACATGAAGCCAGATTTCTGTTCCTGCATTAGCTGCCTGCACTGACTGCTAGGTTTGCTTCAGAAGATCTGCAAGAGCTAATAAAGGGGTATGGAGGACCACTCAGACAGGCTCTTTTCTTCTTTTTTTGACAATGTGAAAAAGCACAATGAATCTTAGAAAAGTTGTACAAACTTTTGTACAAACAACTCAAAAGGTAAAGAAATGTTACATCTCCTGTGGAACAGCTGACAGGCAGGATCAAATGATACGTTCATAGTGAGTTCAACTACTGTGTCCAGCTGTTGCTCTGTCAAATCATCAAAGTCTAAGACAGGCTTTTGATGACACTGGTCATTTGATGACACTGGACTTCTATAGTAAAAGCAAACGTAGTATCATAGTGCTTCATACTATTGCTAACTACATAAACACATTTATCAGTACAAAACTCTTCAAATGTTAAATAAATCAAATCATTAACTTGATAATGTAAACAGCCTTTTGTCGACATGTTCTGTTGGAAAGATTAACAATCAGACAAGGTCAGACAAACATATTATAATGTGTTGCTTGTTTTAAGGTTATATACATCACCTGTATGATTTATGTATGCTAATAGGTATTCCCTTGTGCAGTTTGATCTGCCTATAGGTAGAACACAACAGCAATGCAGTGTTAAATAAAGAACTGGAAAAAGAAAATACTGAAATCTAGGGTGTTTAACTATTTATCCCACTGCAGTACTGAAAAAGCACTGAACTTTCTATGCATTGTTTAGAGCACTCGTGCAATTCCCCTTAATCAGATACAGCTCCACATTTCCAATCATCCGAAAAAATAGTGCCTTCTACAGTAATGTTAAGGTTGACCTAACACCTGGCCCAGAAAGAAAAACAGCAAGTACATATAGAACTGACCTCCTCCCTCCTCAAGGCTGAGCTACTATCAAATACAACAATCAATATAATTTGGCTAAACTTACCATTTAGTTATTCAGAGCTTCACAGGAGTGACAGTGTCTGAGCAGGGAAAAGTGAAAACAACAGAGACAGACTCCTCTTTTCCGTCCTAGAGCAGGGAGTCTGGGAAAAAGTGAGCACTCTGAGGCTTGAGAGGAAATGGCAATAGAAGCCAATTAGAGAGAGACAGAGAGAGAGAGAGAGTGAGAGAGAGAGAAAGAGAAAGAGGGTGGGTGGGTGGGAGTCAGGGAGGGAAAGAGCAAGAGAGAGAGGGAGCGTCCAAGGGCCGGAGAGAAAATGTTTGAAGCGAATCCAAGAGAATGGGGGAAAAAAGAACAATGATCTTTCTAAACATTGCGCGATAAAGTAGATGTGGATCAGAACATTCTGGTGAACTCCAAAGTGTGTGAGTAATTAGTCTGAGGTTAACAGCGATGGACTGCTGGCTCCATTTGATTGAGGAGGGGATTTCACTGGAAATAAAACCACATATGAATCAGAAAATCTGTGGTCAGTCTGGAAATTTAATCTCTCTACCTTTTCAATGACAAACCAACATCTAAACCTAAATACAGGGTATATCTGGAATAAAAGAACAAACTGATTTGAACAAAATTAGTTTTTCATCTGCTGTCAATCATCATGTGAAGATTTCAGACTGTGCTGGTTTCTTCTAGCTCCACTATAACTACCTTAAATTGCCAAACAGTGTTTTTTCTTTGATGTTTCAATGGTTACTGAGACATCTGAAGCCTAATGGCCTCATAGATTTTTCTTGTCTGGAAAAAATATTTTAAAAACTAAGCAAAAATGTTTGTTTGCAATGAGGCGACTATGTTTATTGGTCAAATATGGTAAACAAAAAAGGGTCAGTGAAACCGGCGTCCCTGAGGGGAACCTGGAACAAATTTAAAGTGCAATGTGTGCAATCTCTGCACTCCTCTGAGTCTTTTAAGTCAACCTCAGCATGCTGTTGTTAAAGCAGAGAAGAAAGCCTTAGTCGGCTGGCTTACAGCCACGCTCAAAAGGAGCCTCTGAGTTTTAGCTTTCACTATTCAGGAGCACCACTGTACCACAAGACTCTGAAAGTTCATTTCATGGAAAATGAAAACAGATTCAGAGCTTCAAACATAAACACATGACTAGAAAATACAAGCAGTGAATAAAAGCAACATATTCACAAATGGGCCTTCTGCCATAATGTGCACTGACAGCAGAAAGGGTGGTGTCTTGCAGCCTTACAGGCAGCTATATTTTACAATGAGCCTCGTGTCCATTAAAATAAGAAATTATATGCATTCTTACTAAAAATGAAAACTTTCCATTAAAGCCACTCACCTTTGAAAACTAGTCTTCTTTCTGAAGGATGAAGGAGTACAAAGTGGTAGGGATACTATGGCATCTTGGAAGTTTGCTAGTGATAACAGCCCACAGCTCTGGGATCATTCAGGATAATACAGGCTTGGAAGGTTGCCATAAAGGTACAAAAATGGGGTAAACACCTTCTGGAAAAGAAAACACAAGTGCATGAGATGCAACAGCCAGCTATACTGTCACATAATTTGAAAGATAACTTAGTCATTCCACAGACTTAATTCTCACTGTGCACAAAGGTCAAACGCTCTACTCAAATTAAACTCAAACTACAGCTGTTGTCATGTAGGAAAATAAATGTATAAACTGAGTAATGTGTACACAATGTGCAGACACAAGTAGCTTTTATTTCATGTTTGAAAAATGTTGGACCTGTCTATTGAGGAAAAAGTTACTTGTCCAGTCTTTAACACATAGTAATGGATAGAGAAGCATCAAAGCACTCGGGATGAAAATATTCCACCAGACCATTTCTCAGCTGCTTAAACTAATCTCCAGCTCTGAGCCGAGGTAATGCAGAAACTGAGGCCACAAACTGGATAATAACAGATATTTGGATAGTTTGATGTAGAATTTTATTTCTTGGTGGCAGAAGCAGACATGACGATGGAGATCATTGGATAGCTCCAGAGCATTGCAGTACCTGAATTAAACCGCTGCTCCCATGTTGGTTTGCCAGGGGTAGGATGTGGTTGGTAGAGGTGTACACACTGTGCTGCTTCCATCAGCCAATCACAACAACCCATCCAATCACTCTCAGTAAAAAAAATTAAGGTTGTGGCCCATGGGCATCACTTTGTTTTGAGAAGTGGTGGGAACAAGAACACAAAAAAGACATGCATTGGAGCAAAACATGCAGGTTTAGATCAGGTCAACACTTGCATGGAGAACATCTGCGTATGAATACTGAAGTGTTTCCCAGCTTGAGTCCCAGAAACCCCTTTACATTTCACAGTTTTGTTTACATATCATAAGATATTTAGCCAACTTTCATGTCATTAGTTATCTAATCACCAATCCCTTCTTGAGCTGAAGCATATGTTACAGAAAGGACAAACAAAACTCTGAAGTGCAAAGGGAACCTTCTTTGCATTTTCATGCACTTCAAAGAAGCAATAAGAGTGAGTACTCAGCTTAACATTGCAATTTTACTGGTTTTATGTACGACTAAGGGTCTCAGCCTAAAGTGGTTTCCTAGCAAAAATAATGTTCATTAACTCTGCCATGAGCCCAAAGCACCAGCGCCAGATATTTTATGTCCCTTGTGGGACTGAACAAGCCACTTTACTTGACATTAAACACTATATTGTTTGAAACCACAGCTCATAAATCTATGACAAAGGCAAAGATTACACAGCAAAACAATGAAGGCTACAAAAAGCAGTAAGCGTTGATCTGGAATCAGGATTCATCACACTCGTGCTGCCTTCGAGTCGTGTCGGAAATATCGTATTTACGAGATGGATGCACATGAACGGCACCACAATCTCGTATTTACTAGTGGGAAACTCGGGAGTTGGAGGCGTGTCAACAAAAAACAATGATAGCCGCTGATAAACTGGCCGTATGTCAGTTATTCATCAGCCAAAACATTAACACTGCAGGCTGAAACCATCCACCATCCATGGAAACCATCCATGGAAATACAGATATAAAGTATATACACAGAATCTTTTTAATAACTGAAAAATAAAAGTAAACCAAAAGCATTATTTCCACTTATTTCCAACCAAAACCACTTGAACCTCCGAAGTCGTAAGTAGGACTTAAAAGCAGCATCAGTACTAAAACAGAGCCGTAAGCCAACACACTCAGCCTGGGGAGGTTGGCGACGTTAGCTAACTAGTTAGCTAACGTTACCGAGCAAAGAGAAGGAAGGTAATTTAATCCAATACCTGTCCACACTTTGAGTTTACTGGCTATAACACCACTGCTTCCCATGTAGGACAGAGTGGAGCAAGACCTTACACAGGGAAAAATGTAGCTAGATAACATGGATATTTTATGTAGGTTAACGTTAGTTAACAGGTTCATGTAGAATGTCACGAACGGTAGGTGAAACAAAGCATATGTTTTCTTTTGTAGCAGAAGTGTAGGTTGCTAGCTAGCTAGCATAAAGTAACGCATTTTGTTAAAATACTTTATTAATAATAATAATAATTGTGTTTGGCTGTGCCCTGCTCTCCTCTATTAATGATAACGTTAGCTACCAGCGTTAATCTAATTTCCTCATTAGAGAACTGTGCTAGGAAAGCTGGTTAGCATTAGCTAAGTTGGCCTGGCTGGCTCACCTGAGTTACGGTTAAGGATCCGTTAAATCCGTAAGTGACCGTTGGGTCGCTGATCCTCTGAGTTTTCCGTTGAATTTTGAATTTTAAACGTGAGTGATTGTGCGCGCGGGATCATGCAGTTGCTACTGTTACGATGTCAGTCTTGTAACAATAGAAGAACAAAAGCGTTTAGTAAAGAAAATAGTAATATAGAACCATGAACACTCACTTTGCATGATTAAAGGGTTCTTCAGATTGATGGAGAGTGTGTTTTATATGGTCCCCCAATCTTAAAAATGATGGTCCTTCAAGGGTTCTTTAGTAAAGAAAATGGTAATACAGAACCATCAACACCCAAAGAACCCTTTGCATAATTAAAAAAAAAATTCCAGATTGATGGAGAGTGTGTTTATATGGTTCTATATATTTTGAAAAGGAAAAAAGGGTTCTTCTATTGTTATGTCAAGCCTGTAACAAAAGAAGAACCCTTTTTCCTTTTCAAGATATATTTTTGGGTGCTATATAGAACCTTTTCAAAAAGGTTCTATATAGAACCCTTTTGGGTGCTGTATAAAAGTGTTCATGGTTCTATATAGAACCATTTTTAAACTGAAGAACCTTTGAAGAAGCATCATTTTTAAGAGTGTAGAACCATGTACAACACATTCTCCACTGATCTGGAAAACCATTGAAGCATGAAATGGTTCTATATAGAACCATTGCCTTTACTAAAGAACCCTTGAAGAACCATCTTTTAAAAGTGTGTATATTTTATCTGTCAGGGCGCTTTACTGACCGTACAAACTGTGGCTCTAGGTGCGCCGCTGTCATCGTTGCACTGATCAGTGGTATGTCAACAATATGGCAGCAGTGTGTGGTGTCAATGGAATCCTGTCTATGTGGGTTCTTTATAAAGGAGTCACCAAATGACCAAATGGCTGAGGTAAGTTGAGTCCAAGTCATGCTTTTCCTTTATATTCCTTGTTTATTTTGAAGTAAACAAGTACCATTTAGTCTCCAGTCCATACAATCTATACATGGAAACAGCTGCAAAAGTAATCTGTTTTATAATCAATGTTGTCGTGATGTTACAAAACCAGCACATTTAAATATGTTTTAAGTGTTTCAGCCTGGACTGCTTTTTGAATGAGGTGCAATACAGGGCAGCCAATCAGAGCAGAGGTTATTTGCATACATCAGTCTTAAAGCCTACAAAACAGTGTGATTAATTTTAAGGGATAAATAGAGGTTGGAAAATGGCCAAGTAAAAATTAATTATGGCTGTTTTTGGTATATAAACCTGCACAAACATATGCAGACCTTAGAGGTATAAATGAAATACATAAACAGTGGGAAATGGGCTCTTTAAATAGGTTCAGATTAAACTTAAACTTTCTAACAAAATCCCACCATCTTGATTTTTGTGGAGCTGCATTTGGTTGCTCAAACCCTCCTACCTTTACACAATGCAGAGCATGAAAATACACACTGCAAGTTTTGTGTTTGTACACAAAGCAGGACCAGGCCTCTAATCTTTTATCTTCCTATACCTTTATAAGATGCCAAAATGTTTTATAATCAACCGAATGTTTTGAGAAGTATTCCTGGGGTATTATTTTGGTCCAGTGCAGTGAATAGACAATACTAATGAGCCCTTTAAAGTGTCGCAATTACAGTAATTGTGTATTGTAAAATCTCCCGTAATTTAATCTAATCACAGTTATAAAAAAGCAGTGTAATCCACAGGGGTCAGCTAACAGGAATATTTGAAGAGGGCCTCTGACCAGGCCTGGTGTGGCAGCCCCTCATTTCCACACCTGGGTCTCTTTACCCTGACTGTTTTCCTTACTGCCGTGGTTTTTATGAGGCATGCCTACCTGCGAGGGGTAGCAATGCAACAGCCCCCTGCTTGTAAAACAGCATAATGGGTTGGTACTCCAACAAAGGTGGCAGGGGTTTCCTGTTGGCTCAGAAGCTCCGAAAGGTCTTGAAAAAGGTAATATACCATCCACTTGCTGTTGGTAGACAAAGAACTCTTCTTTTGATAGGCAGAATAATGAAACTTAATATTTTTGTTTAGAAACTTGTCTTGAAACAATATTAATTTGCAAAGCATAGTGCTAAACACATTTGGAGAATATCGTGGACACCTGGAAAAGCAAAACGCATGAATCACCAAATAACAGTATGAAGCCAAACAATACTGCTTGAAGCCTTGCTGAGTAAACGAGACATGTTTATTATTTAAACTATCACTTAAATAAAAAAGTGCATAGAAAATAAACATGATTAGAAATTTTCCTTTTTACAGTTATGTACATTTTTTTTCTCATTATACATTCATCCTTAAGTAGTTTGTGGTTTACTATGGTCACTGAATGGTCTTTCCTTCATTTCTGTGATATGGGAGAACACTGATTGGGCAATTGGATAAAAAAGTAAAATAGTCAGCATTAACAAACATGGGTCACTCAGAGAGCTAAGGAGAAAGAGGAAGCGTTCATAAGTCAAAAGGGAAACACAAGGCCTCAGAAGGGGGGAAAAACTCAACCTCTCTCCCTTCAGCTCAATATCTGACCACACAGCCCGTGTCTACTACTGATAATACAGTTTGGTACAGAGGGTCCTAGCATACAATTATAGACAGTGGCGCACTGCCACCTTTTTCTCAGAGGGAGCTCACGTGACCCTTTTACCTGCATACACAGATAGATGTTTCAAAAAGTTGCACAAAATAAATAAATAAAATGCTTACCATTATTGTTACTCATTACAGAACATCACATTAAAATTCAACTTAAGTTCAGACAGGAGAAAGAGGTATGGGAAAACACAATCAGGTAAATGAAAGGTCAATTTCTGTTCTCCTGATGTCCACAAACTCTGTTAAAAATGTACAAAGAGTAAAATAAAAACTACAGCATTGAAACAAACAAATGGCTAACCTCAAAAAGTTTACAACCACATTTTACAATGACTCGTTTCATTATATAAATATCATCACCTCCCACCTGCCCAACCAACCCCCCCACCCCCCAAAAAATAAAAAGTCACAAAATAAAAGTCCCAAAAAGAATAAATCTTAACTGCAATGCTCCACAGAAAGAGCACACAGGCACAGGAAAACTGGTACATAATGTCAATATTTAAAATGTTGTTGCACATTACTCTAAACTGTATCTGTAACACAAAACCATTATAGATTACATTGAACATTGCTATTAACCATTATGAAACTGCTGTTTGCTACTGTAACTAAGTTTGTCTGTCCATTCCGTATATTGTGTAGATATTGTAGATACTGAAGTACAAGTTACTATCCATACATATGTTTAGGTATATATATTCATCATGTATGTAAGAAGTATACATATATATACTGAGCATAACAGGATAAGGTGTGGTACCACTGGTGTGGCGTGGAAGAGTAAAGTCCAGGAAACAACGGAACCCGTCTGCTTCTGAAACACCGACTGAACACTACATTTCACCGGTTTGTGGAGAATCTGAAGTTGCGCTGACATGAACATGTGGAGGAAAGTCTTTAACAAAGCCCTTAGGTTTAGTAACTGAATTACTAAAATCTTATTTTGTCAGACTGATAGAATGCAAGTTTTTTGTACAAAGATTGCCATTGCTGTACAATCCTCGCCCACTGAAATTAAACATAAAGCTGTCCTGTAACGTCCCAGCCTTTCATGTTGGAACAATCGAAAAAAAGATAAAAATATATGATAAAAATCAATTATAAATTCAAAAATACATTCAACGAAGGCCTAGCTGCAGAGTTCAGCCCGACCCTGTGCCGCACCCAGAGAGCCGGACTGAGAGGTACTCTATCCCTGAATCGATGGCAAGACCCACACTGCCGAGGAGCCTGGCAAGAAGCTCCCGGCAAGAAGCTGCGGCAATTCCGTCAAACCCATTAACGTACAAAATGATATCTGGAAAAAAAAAATAGTAGCCAGTTGGTAATGATGTAAAGCAAAACAGAGATTTCTCTCTGTATGGTCAGTGCCTTTGTCACAGGTGACATGCTGAGTCTGATAGGGGTCAGGCCTTTGGGAGTCTGCAACTGCCTTAAAAGATATTAGAGTTAACATTATGAGGCAATAAGACAATGCTACACAGAGAAACTGGCCTTTTAGTGGCTCATTCTGAAAACAAGAGCCAGAGGTGCACACAGCAGCAAATCGAGAGAGCTTTGTCTGGAGGTATATACGCATCCCTAGCCTTCCTGCAACACCAATATGCTCACTATCCCTTTAATACAACTTTTGAAATTGCTTCATTAAGAGACCAATTCAAATAAAACACAACAGGGACAAAAGTCTAACCAATATTAAGACCTTCAGAATTAAGGACATGCATTAAAACTCTTGCGTTATTCTCCAGAGTAGCTATGACTCCATCCTAAAAAGGCCACAGAACTGGCTATGCTCCCAAAGCAAGTGTCTTATGGTCTGTATCAGTGATGACACAATGAATTAAAATATGAAAAAAGAAAATAATTGAAAAAGAAGGCACCACACCTCTGTTATAAAGAACTACAGGACAGCCAACCA
>JAILXH010017636.1:998-11820 GCA_023558415.1 Piaractus mesopotamicus | reverse complement strand
GTGGTGGATCATTCTCAGCACTGCAGTAACACTGACGTGGTGGTGGTGTGGTAGTGTGTGTTGCGCTGGTCTGAGTTTATCAGACACAGCAGTGCTGCTAGAGTTTTTAAACACTGTGTCAGTCCACCACTGTGTTAAACACGTGTCAGTCCACCTTGTAGATGTAAATTCAGAAACGATAGCATCATCATCTGCTGCTGCACAGTTTGTGTTGGTCATCCTCTAGTCCTTCATTAGTGGTCACAGCCACACAGGACACTGTTGGCTGGATATTTTTGGTTGGTGGACTATTCTCAGTCCAGCAGCGACACTGAAGTGTTTAAAAACTCCAGCAGCACTCATCCACTCAGACCAGCGCAACACACACTAACACGCCACCACCACATGAGAGTTACTGCAGTGCTGAGAATGATCCACCACCCAAATAGTACCTGCTCTGTGAGGGTCTATGGGGGCCCTGACCACTGAAGAAAAGGGTAAAAGGGGGCTAACAAAGTATGCAGAGAAACAGATGGACTAAGTCTGTAATTTTAGAACTACAAAGTGCACCTATATAGTAAGTGGAGCTGATAAAATGGACAATGAGCGTAGAAACAAGGAGTGGTCATAATGTTATGCCTGATCAGTGTATTTGCAACCTCAGATTATTGGTGCCTGCTTTTTGTTTGTGGCACTGCTGGTGTACAACATTATATATATATATATATATATATATTAAGCAGGCACCAATTATCTGTGGTATTATCGCAGGTTGCAAATATCAGCAAATATTATTGGTCAACTGACATCAGTTGGGTCCTAAATTGAGACATAAAATAGACTTCAGATAAAAAAAAAAGATATAAATGCACAGAATTTGGAGATTTGTTGTAGATTATTAAAAGACATTGCATCATACTAAACATAATAAGTTCACGTGTTATTTTAGCAAACACTACTCTTTACAGCAACCCTGTCATGCTTCTGGATACATCACAGATTCCAGCCCCTTAAAGGCACATGTGCACATTACTACAAGAACACTCTAAACATTACTGGTGTTTTTCTTACCTTTCTTCAGTCCAGCTGAAGTATCGACCCTTTGAGTGAACGTGTTTCATATCAGTAAACAGTACGTCTCATATCAGTACTCCATGTTAGGTTACTTCACACACTGGTTGCCAGTGTGCATTCGTCAGATCCTGCTAGTGTGGGTGCACACGGATTTCTCTCTTCCAACTAGGCACATAAAAACCATTTGAGTGCTAATGTCACCCCCTTGTGTATGTTTAACATCTACTCACTCTACATGAGTAAGTGCGAGTCATAAATGAATTAAGTCAGTACATCCTAAACATTATGGTCGTTAATGAAATTTATTTCGTATAAATTACCCAGTAAAATGAAATGGAATTTGTGAGAGCGGCCTTAAAAAAAAAGAATAAGAAAAAGAAAAATAATAATACTGAATGATGCTGTACACAGTATATAGCTGATATACTGATACAGACAAATTAACAATTAAATGCAATGAAACCAGCAGCACAGCATGACAAGAAAATGAAGCTGTAGTTGTTTTTACAGGGTGTTCTACCATTAGAAACATAGACCCCACCATCACTCAGCCTCTGAAAGTAAGGTCTACCTAGTCAGGCTTAAAGACATTAATTCAACACTCCACAGCACACATAAATAGCTTGTCTCTAGGCCACCAATCCCCTCTCTCTGCAGGTTACTTATTTATTTATCTCTCCCTAAGGTGTGGTTGCTAAGCCACTGATTTAAAGCCACACTATGTGATTTTTTTTAGGTGACTGCTTGCATTGGCATTATTGCACATCATTTGTTCTTCAAGACAGTTCTTTTTAGATTTCTCAAGATCCCAGTAACCTTTACTGCCCCATATGAGTCAGTATGAAAGTTTTGGTTCTTGTGGTTTATAAAGCATTTAAAGCCTCAAAAGATGCGTCTTGCAACTGGTCTTGCATTTACAGCCCTGTTCTGAAATCATAGAGTATATCTGAATGTAAAGACACATAGGCTTAAAGGTAATAAATCACTTTGTGGTGTTCATGTATTTATCAGCTTGAGACAACAGTAGAGCTGGATGTTCTGGCCAAACCTGCATTGTGCAAAACTGGACCAGCTTACTCAGCAGATAGGTACTGCCCATTAATGAGTCTCAAGGCAGTAGATCAAAAATCCTTAGCAAGCTCTTCTGACCACTGTTCCTAGTATTTATTACTGTACATCCATATATCTATAAGGAGTTAATGCTGATTCATACATATAAGTAGTTAATGCTGATTTATACTTAGTCGTAAGTGTATACACGTGGAGCATAGCTTGCATGACAATCTGCAGAGCTGTGAGTCAAGCGAATGCTGATTGGCTATCCGGTAGCATTGAGAGTGGGACGAGACCCAAACAATACTCAACCTGAAACAGAACTACTGCAAAATCGAAATGGAGAGGTTTAAGCATTAGTTGTTGGAAGTGACTAGGGATGTAAATGATTAACCAGTAACTGACAATTGTTCAGCCAATGTTGAACAAAAAAAAAATCATTTCATTTCTAGTAAATAACAGTTCACAACAGGTAGATTTATTATTCAAGTTGAGGAATGTTTCTGAAATGTTCATTTATGTTCCTTATAAATTGAGCTAGTGATGGGTGATTAGTATAATTTTAGTAGCCCATTATTTGTATATTCCAGTCATTTCTTTGGCTTTTTAATATTTGGTCATATAATTTCAAACATATTATCATTGTCAGCCCCTTAGTGTTTAATACAGTTTCAGATTGATTACTTCAACTACACACTGCAAAAATGACATCTAAGCAAGGGAAATATATTAAATCTAGTAATCTAGTCAATAAATCAAGTTCAAATTGTGAGACTGTTCGGAAAGAACATTATAGGATTACTTAACCTATTTCTATACATATTTATTTGTTTTAAGTAATTTTGTCTAGTGAAAGTGTTTTGTTCTACTGGCAGATCATTTTACTTGTGTTATATGTACAGAAATATGTGTAATCTTACAATATTTTTACAGACCATACAAAGAACACTGTTCAATAATAACCCTTTACAACTGGCTGCTATGACACTGCTCTTCAGTAGTGTGAGAGATGTGCTTTTTCCCCTCAAAACTAGAGAAAGTGCTAAGATACAAGTGCCAGCAAAATGGGTGCACAATTTGGCTTTATTTAGGTTGCCACAGCAAGTCGAAATTTCTGATTCAGAGAAGTTCACGGTGGGATGTGTTTTGGCAACCTTGAGAGGGAAGAAAAAGAAAAGCAAGAAACGCAACCTGAAAACAAACACAGAAAAGCAAAAAAAAATTGGCGAAAACAGAGCTTCATTTCTATAGACCAGGTTTCTAAAATTGCCGATCCGCAATAATGATATTCAGCAGAGTGATTATCGCACCACGATGCAGACGATAAAAAAATAAAAAATTTTAATTACATATATTTTAGCTCAAAGAGTTTTGTGCAGTTTTTAGTTTAGAATTTTCTACCACTGTATACATTTTTTTTTCAGCAAAAACTGCAAAAATAAATAAATAAATAAACAAATTTTTGTGCTGCTGTGGTTTTATGGGTTAATTCACAAATATAGTTAGCGAATATATTTATTAAATAGGCTGACATTGTGCTGAATCTTGGAATATACGTATAACACTTAAAAAAAAGTATGCAAAGGTGGAAATGTCTCAATGTAGGTCTTAAATGGTTAATAGAAAACACATTACTACAGAAATCAATTGATGTGTGTGCTCAAAAGTCTGCATACATCAATGGAATCCAGTGGCTTCAAGCGTGGCTCAGCCAATCAGCTTTTAGCTCTGGAAGTTTCTGTTTTATAACCTAATTATTATGGATGACATTGCATCAAAATTCCTATTGTGTAAAAAAACATGATGTAGAACACAGAATAACGACACTTGAGAAAATGTAAGATTTTTGTGATTTGTTTCACACTTTTATAGGACACTTTTACAAACAATCCCTTTTATGTCTTCGCTATTAAGAAAAACCTCTCTGGATGGTTGTACTCAAGCTTGACCCCTTCCAGCCCAGTGATGCCAAATGGTGAATAGATGGCCACGTCTGCTGAATAGATAATAGGTCACATGTGAACACTACTAATGTTAAAAACTAAGACTCATAATATGTAACTGGTGAATGTTTCTTTCAAACACATCACATTTCAAGACCTCTCTAGCATAGCACAATCATGAAAGTAATACCACATCATGTTCTCAAATATATCAAAATGTTAAAAATATAGAAGTGTAAAACTGATTGATGGTAGATGTTGACTGTTCATAGAATTTCACATATCTGCACGCCATTAAAAAAGGACAATGATGCCATTTGACTGGGAGTGGTTGTTACTATCCAACATGGTGCCATTAACTTTGTTGCACAGAATGCCCTCCTAAGCGACTTATATTTACTTAAATTACTTTCTTTGCTTCCAAAAGATGATGGGTAGGTTAAAACATCATTCATTTACATGTTTTACACAGATTCTGACAGAGGTCACTAAGAGTAGAGGAAGTTAAACATTAAGTTAACATTTAATTTTTTTTTTTTTTTTAATCTGATTTAGACGACTGTCCAGATGTTGGTCTAAAATTGGAAACTGAAGAAGAAAGTAGCGTTTCCAGATGTGATGCGAGAAATGCAATCTGGCTGTGCACATTATCAACTGTCACTGACTTCTGTTATTCTGTTATTCTTAATGATCTTGGCTCTGCATATGCATGTCATCGCTGTCAGAACAAAACTTTGTACCTCCATTTTTTCTGTCCATTTTTTCTTTCTTTTTTAACAAAATTTGAAAATTGCAGCTGTCCTTTACAGTTCGTCAAAATGTCATGACAAATGGATCAATAGAAGTATTCCAAAATTGCTGGGGAAAAAATCTTGTTCCATTAAAAGATAAGGATCTTTTTTGTCGCAACGGCATCTGTACAGCCAAGAACACTGGTAAGAACTGTTTTGAGCAGTTTTACACTCCAAAGAAATGATTGTAACAATATGTAATTGTCTACAAATAGTGTTTATAAATACATTTGACATATAATGCCAATTTCTGCTATGTTAAAATGTTGTAAATACCATTTACACCACCATCTTTGCAATATTTTATTTTTATCCTTGGCAGAAAAAAGGTTAACTGCTATTGTCCAACAAAATCACCTTCAAAATACAGACTAAAGGCCTGAGAAAATCAAGACTTTTTGGGATTTTTAAACCCATCACGTTCTCATGTGTATACAGATTGGCCCTCCATCCAAAACATATCCAGAAAAAAGGGAGAAAAAAGAAACAATTGCAGAAATAAAGAAAGAGTTACAGTTCCTCTTAGCTGCAGTGAGCTAAGGGATGAAAACAATGGACACTGGAGGCCTAGAAAAAACACTGCCTGGTCTGATGAATCCCAATTACCATCTGTTTCATACCGATGGAAGGCCAAGGAAAATCGCAAGAGTCCATGTGTCCATCACATGGAGTGTCAACATCGTAAGCTGCTGGTGGTTTGATAGCGTACTGTCTTTAAAATAAAGGTACCAAAACGGATTATGAAAAACACTGGAGTATTTAAAGAGCCTTGGCATCTTTGAAGAGCCATGACATTCCCTAAAGATGCTTCAAGGTTCTTTAAAAGAATTCTCTAGCGATTTTGCGGCGCTTTAAAAGAATATTCCGGTGTTTTTAACAATCCGTAGTGTACTAGTAATTGTTTACCACAGACAATATGTTAAGACTCAGTAAAAGAACAGAAAACCATGTTGGCTTCTATTATAATTGTATTTTGATTCATTTTCTTTTCAGGTAAAAGCTTTAAAATTATGGTCTTTGGTAACTGATCATAAGCTACAGATGCAGCAGACAGAGATTAGACTGAAACTCTAGCGTAGCGCTTTGAAAAAACATCCTTTGAAAAGTTCTTCAGGCATCTACTGCTGCTTCTGCTATGGCATCAATCCAAAGAACACTTCTGGCATCTTTACTTTTTAAAAAGGTGTAGGACGTGCTTTCATTTTCCATTCTTTGGGCTAGAGGTCTGCTACCTGACCTGAGCTAAACAGGGCCCTGACAAAATGTCAGGTTCATGGGTTATTGTTCACTTACAACACTGGGCACGAATTTGTTATCAGGGCAGTTGATCAGAGGAGGGTGGATGCTGTTCTCTGACAGGAACAATCAGCTATTCCACAAAAAATACTGATAATAAATATTATAGGTCAGGTTCAGGGGTCAATGTCATGCCCATGTGGTCCTCTTCTTTGGGCCCTTAGGATGTAAATGCTTAACCAATCCTCAATTCTGTGGGATGGGTGAGATAGATCTACGATCAGACAACAGTGGAAAGGACAACCATGGAAAGCACTGGAGTGGACCAGCAAACCTGCAGGACACTCCTGACACCTTGTTAAGTCCATTCTTACAAATTGCAAGTGCTTTGCATAGAGAGGTTTTCTCTAATGTTTCCTATGATCAGTCTAGTTGAAGTGAGGGTCAAAGCTCTGCTCAATAAAGAAGTCTTCAAAATCTGAATCTTTTGTAATTTCAGAATCTGTTCTCATTTTACCGTCTGTGGGCTGGATGTAATAAATGTTTGCTGGCAGTGTAGTAATGCTCAATCAAAGAAACAATGTAACATGGGTGCTACCTTTGGGTAAATTGCAAAAAGAAAGAAACTGTAAAATGCAAAACTTTGGGCACCACTGGTCAAATGATTTTACAGAAACACACTTTAGTACTTTTTTTGAATGCAAAATTCCTGTTTATTTGCAGAATTTAACACATGGAAACAAAAATAAACCAAAATATGGCATGTACAAAGGCTATAGCACATGTAATATGTTTTTTTTTATGTTAAAATCAATATGTTAAAATCAGCAAACAAATAGCAATTGTGCTTTAAAATTTGCAGACAATTGCCATATTTAAGTTTACTGTAGAAGATTTCTTATTTTCACCAAGAAAAACCAACAAAACATGAGGTTTGACTGGGGATATCCAAACTTCTGCATACAACTGTATCCGACTTTGTTTTCTTTACCACAGTCAACTTTACTGCTAGCTCACTTTAGCTCAGTATATAGACTTTGCTAGGATCGAGCAGAGCCCAGCTAAGTTCCCACAGTCTGTAGAAACAGTGGAGCAGGGTGATGCTGTGTTTACATGCTGAGATTTCAAAAAAATAAATAAATAAGTGTCGTTCCATGCCTCAGCGCAGATTTGGTGTTTAACCGTGACATCTCACAACCAGTGATGGCATACAGAGAGTAAACATTACCATGGTGATAGCAGCCATCAAAAACTGGTGATGATTAGAGTTTTGACAATCACTTTCATTTATTTGAGGTGGAAAAAAGGCATATAGATGTAAGAACTCTGCATCCTGCATCCTGTGTTGTAAGAACACTTTTTTTTTTTTTTTTAATTTTTATTGGTTTTGAAGGACTTTTTTTTTTTCTTTGATCAGCCAGAAATCTGGGGCTGAGGCCTGGTTTCTAAGTGGTCTGGACTCTGAGGTACGCCCCTGCTATACACATATCAAAACTGAAGTGATCTGTTCTGCATTTTAAAGTAACAAGTAGACAAAATCGTCTGATCAGTCAAATATGATGAGTCAATATTACACTTCATTTTAAAGAGATGCTTTTACTGTAACAGTTTAAAGAGTTTGGCAGCCTAGCATTTCTCACAGCTAGCATTAATATTAACAATATTAACCCTTTAAGACCTACACTGAGACACTTCTAGCCTTTGCACACTTTGGCATTTAGCATTTTCAATTTGTTTATGTTCTTTTTTTTGGGCAGTGTTCGTTTGTTCTCTTGGCAGTTTCTGTCCACAGCTACAAAAGAGCACTTTGCAAACCATACACAAGAAAGAGATCAGTTTTTTGTCTGTATCATCTGCATCATGACACCAAAATCACTCATGTCTTCTGAATAACAATGTTCTGGATCTGAAGAGTTGTCACACTATGCGTCATTAAGTTCTGGAGTTTCATCTGTCGAAAATGTCCTCTTAGCCATATTTTTGGTTTTTCTTTTTCAGACTCTCTTTTTTCTCTCTCTCTAAGTTGCACAAAGACACTTCCACTGTGATTTTCTCTGAATCATAGAACTCTGATTGTCTGACTAAAGCCAAAGTGGACTATACATCACATGATATGTCACAAATAGACAGTGAATTGAAACTGATCTGTAAACAAAAGAAATTAACAAGCATTGTGCCAAGTGTGTGGAAAGAGTACGCATGTTAGCTGTAAATTTACGCTGTAGGTTTACGTTGGAAATAAATGACCCACAATGAACCCAAATTTGGGTATGTATTTTAGTGCTGTTTCTCTAGAGGTAAAAATGCTCCAGCTCACACTACTGACGAGCAACGACACTTTTAAGGTACCATGCTATTTCGACTCATTGGTGAGAGAGCTGGTTTGAAAGAGTTGGTAGGGGAACTGGAAGGGGAATTGGGTGCAAAAACTTGACTGGGGTATCCAATAGATGAATCTGTGCCTCTAGTTTTATGCCTCGGTAATATCTGAGAATGTACTGTCGTTAAATATACCTGTAATTGATATTTCTGTGAAGCAGGTGAACAGTCAAGCACATCACAATGACTATAGCAGTCACAAAAAAATTAAAATCTTAACCATATATATATATATATACACACACACACATATATATATATATATATATATATATTTCTTCATTTATGCTTATTTCACATTAATGTTTTCACAACAGAACTCTGAACAATAGCCTACTGGAGAATTTTAAGCTGATTTGTGTCAGAATCACAAACGACTTGATGTCTTTCTTCACTGTGTTTATTGCTCCAAGAGATAAACTTCAGAGTGATGTGCTGAGTGCGCCCTTCATTTTGGTCGGAGTATGTTGTGTGATGTCAACTGGGTCTTTGAAGTTCTCCTCGACATTTGGCGAGATCTTCTTGAACAGATGAGTTGCTTCACGTTGTTGGTCTATGGAATGCCAACAATTAGCAAGTGGCATCTCTTTTTTTGTGTGCGTCTAACTAAAAGGGCTTTGCTTGAACAGCTGTTATTTTGTGAGGAACTTGGAGCTCCTCAGGAGAGATTCTTCTTTTAAATTTTCTCGGTTTAGATGAGCAAAACAAAAGCCAAAACTTGCCTGGGGATATTGACTTTTGTTTTCTTTCCAACTGGGAGTTTTTCTGGAGTGTCAAGTAGTAGATGTACACTACCAGTCAAAGCTTTAGACACATCTAATTCAATGGGTCATATATATTCATATATTTCTCCTTGGTGCTTTACAACAATACTCTTTTGCATGCCTTACACACAGAAACTATGAAAAATGTATACAACATGCTTGCAGTACATAATGAGCAAAATTAAACCACGCTATTATACTCTTCCACTAACCTATGAACTTCTGTTGATGCAACATGTTCTTTTCTCCAGCATACAAACGGTTGTCTCGACAGCACTATGATGCAAAGACAATTATGATGTGTCTTTCGTCAATTATCTCTTAATAACTTGATCACTGTAATTCAGAGTGGCTTTCACAATAGGCTGCTGTCATTAGTGTCAGGCTGTGACATCTGCTTTATTGCCACTGACCTAACGCATACTCACAGGTGTAATTACAGTGAGCTCTATAATAATGCACTACTTCTGGTCAGTTTATTTCAATGAAACAATTGTGTCTAACCCATTTTCTGATGTGTCTGTGAGTCTCCAGCTTAAAATGCATTTGAAACCTTGTCAATAAACGCTGCTGTACTCACCATAAATTTTCTCCAGGGTTTAATCAACCAAGCCTGGTGTGTGACATAGTGAGCTTAAGCATAAGGAATACATAAAAAGTTAATGAAGTTTCCAGATCCTTGAGAAAACAACATCTTGGCGTTTCACTGATGCTCGCCCTAATTAGAGCAATGCCACATGGGCGCCCAGAAGAAAATAAACTTGGCTACAGAATGACTGAGTGTCGGTGTCCAAGCTACTTGAGTCTGACACAACTTGTCCCACTGGTGCATGTGTAACGTTAGCCTCATTTCCCAGCAGTACGGTCAAAATGCCACTTAAATGGTGGACCACCCTGCTTCACCAGCTGCCACCCCCACTGCTGCCATACAACCCTCTCTGCTCCAACTCAGTCATGTGTGTGAAGCGCTCAGCTGCTCAGGTGGAGCAGTTGGGCCAATAGCAGCCTGACACAATACGGCTGGTTAGCATGGGCGACCTCACCGACCCCATTGTTATTTGTCTCAGCTGCCCATGTCCTGATAAGACCCTTGAGTGCTGGCCAGCTTTTATCTGACAGAAAACTGAGACAGGCAAGAGAACTCATCCAGCCTCCACTTCCCCCTCCACTTACACAGGAGATATGGGGAGCTAGGCTGAAATCTGTTTTTTTTTCCTCTTGACTATGGAGGAGTTTTTATTAGTTAAGAGTGCTTTACTATATATACATACATCTAGGCTTGAATGTCACAGTTATGCCCTCTTTACTAGGAGGTTGCTAAAATATCGCAGGATCTGTACCAAAAGAAACACAGTGTCATTAGGCTCAAACCTCTTGACAACTTATCAACTGTTGCTGCAGTTTGTGTTAGTCATCCTGTAGTTCTTCATCAGTGGTCATAGGACACTGCCCACAGGATGCTGTTGGCTGGATACTTTTTGTTGGTGGACCATTGTCAGTCCAGCACTGACACTGAGGCTTTTAAAAAAAATCCAGCAGCCACTCAGACCCACTCAGACCAGGAGCATGTGAGTGTCACTGCAGTGCTGAGAATGATCCAGCA
>JAILXH010017606.1:1005-27692 GCA_023558415.1 Piaractus mesopotamicus | reverse complement strand
TCTCTTCTCTTCTCTTCTCTTCTCTACTTCAGACAGGCTTTCTCGTCTCTTCTCTACTTCAGACAGGCTTTCTCTTCTCTTCTCTTCTTCAGTCAGGTTTTCTCTTCTGTCTTGTTTTCTCTACTTCAGACAGGCTTTCTCTTTTTTTCTCTTCTCTTCTCTGCTGTTCTCTTCTGTTTTGTTGTCTCTACTTCAGACAGGCTTTCTCGTTTCTTCTCGTCTCTTCTCTACTTCAGACAGGCTTTCTCTTCTCTTTTGTCTTGATTCTCTACTTCAGACAGGCTTTCTCTTCTCTTCTTCAGACAAGTTTTCTCTTCTCTTCTTTTCTCTTCTCTTCTATTTTTCCCCTCTCTGAACAAAAAGATTAATAATTTATTTTTTTTACTTGTCATAAGGTACAGATGTCTGAGGCTGATTGTTTTGTACAGCTGTTGTGCAATAAGTTTTTGGGATCATGACCAAGAGAGTTTGCTGAATCTTGTTGCTTTATGTGTGCCTGTATGTACATTTATGTGAGTGAGGCCTGTTTTCTTTCCTGTTGCAAGCTGTTCTCAGCTTCTCTCAGTTTGTTTCTCCCTTTGGAACAGTTGCCATCTATCCACAGAGCACTCCCCATGTGGTTTTCAGCAATGTGGAGTTGATGATCTGGCCCTTTAGGCCCTGCTGGGAAAGCACAATCGCTTTGTGAAAGCTTGTCCCCTAAAGGCATCCGTACTCCCTCTCTCCCTGCAGTGTCACAGTTCGCCTCACCAATGCCACTGCCTGGCATTTACCAACAGACTCCAGTGCACTCTACCATTCTACAGCAAGACGTGTTCCCTTCACCTCACGTTTCTGAGCACTCCTCAGTGGTTATTTGATCAGTTTAAACAGACCTCACTTTGGCTCAAGTTTTAAAATGCTTACATTCTCACTATTCCTTTTTTGTCAGTGCAATAAAATAGCATAATACAGTTATTTGCTAATCTATTGGGTATGACATTGTATTTCACAAAGTAAACCTGATTACCTGCATAGTTTTTAATATGTTAAGTTATTCCAAACTGAAAAAAGAAACCATGGTCATTTATGTAAACATTTTTGAAAAGCTGAGTGTCCTGAAACTTTTGCCAGGTAATGTATCTAACATAAATGTATGAACTATAAGCAAATGGACATCTTCTCAACGTTACATGCCAGATATGTTAGAGACTCATATTTTGACAGACGTTTTGAGATGCTTTTAAGAAGCTGTGTTACATGATTGGTCAAAAAGTTAAGCATTTCTGTTCTGGCAAAACTGCTGACCAACACATTTAATGGAAACAGACCAGAAGAATAGAAATGACCCTTTGCAAAACAGTGCAGTGTCCTGTCTTTTCAGTTATTCTGCTGTCTTGCTACCACTGGGGACTTTGTAGGGAAGGACTGGTGTACTGAGAGTGCGTTTAATCCATATATATCTGAATACCTGTAGGAGGAGTAATACCACTAGCTTTGTCTAGATCTCAGGCCTACTTAACATCGTTTAGTAAAAGAATTTGGCAAATTGTGTAACTTGTATATTCAGTCATTTTGTGGTGCCATTTGACACCAAAATGCTATTTATATTAATGATCATTTGTCTCATTTTGCCAATTTTTTCATGTCTACTTTTGAACAATGTCAAATCAGAACAACATGATGTAGGTTGACAAGAACTAAAAATGTCTTCTGAGACTAGGTCCACCTATTCTGTAACATCAGTGTCCTCTAGTATGCTAGCAGACGCTGCAGATTTTTGCCCTAAAATCGTTGTTCTGTCGCAGGCCTGTTTCGGCAAAGGAATGAAACGTTTTTAATGAAATGTGTATCCCCTGAAGAGACGAGGCTTTTCCACGTCACTGATTCCCTTCTCACTTTCACACGCTGAGCAGTGCTTGCTGCTGTAACAGCAAAAAAAAAGGCAGTTTGCTGCCTCTTTAATAGTTGCTGTGTTTGTTCTACAGAAGCAGACTGTGTATGCTTGGTCATATAAAAAGCTGCAACTCAGACATTGGGCTGGATTTTACTGTCTAAAACATTTTGGGGACTTCGTGATCATGGTGCTGTCACCCATGGCATTAAAGAGCACTTCCTGATCAGTTATTAAACAAGGACTATAAGAGATTTAATTTGCTCTGTGTTGCAAATTGATTTTTTCGAAATATTCTGATATGTGCTTGTAGTGTTTTCTGGTGTTAATCAACTGATCACAGAACCTGTATGTATTTACCTATTACAGTTAGACAGTTAGACTGTGGAAAGCTTTCTCTGCATACACACTGCGGCATTCTCATTCTGTCCCTGAGCAAGGAGAACCCTACATGCTCTGCACATTAATTTAAAATCTGTTTTATAAGAAGGCCCAGTAGCCAAGGATTTAGTGAACCATTTGCAGAATTGGATCAAGTACTTTACTGTAGAATTCTGCATCTCAGCAGTGATTATATGTATTGTTTTGAAAACATACGGAAAAAAAATTCTTATTCAGCACACAAATTAACCTTAACAAGTCTAGAGTTATCATTTTCCTTTTGCAGTACAGTTGTGTAGTTATGTAATTAATTACATTTGACTTACGTTTTGCATTGACAAGTTTAAATCTGTGCTTCTTTTTTCTGTTTGTTTTGTTGTCAGACAGTAACAAAACAATGGCAGAAATATGCACAACTACCTTTTCATCAGTTTCAATTCATAATATATGTTTCTTATGAACACAAATGTGGTATGCATTGAAAGTTTTGAATGCATATGATCGACAGAGTTTCTCCTCTTGTTCTCATGATCTGTGAGGAATAATTAACATAAAACTAAACTACATGTAAATTGAAAAAAGCTTTATTACTTACCAGGGAGGATTTTGGTTCTTATGGTGGACAAAATGTAAAACTCCCTTTTATCTCCCCAGCTTCTCTCAAAGTTACCAGAGAGTGAACTGAATGAACTGTTGATTGATTTTTTACTGGTTAAGTTTTTTCAGTGTTCTTGATTAAGATTAAGATGTTAAATTAGGATCCTGCCTTCCGCCCAATGACAGCTGGGATAGGCTCCAGCACCCCACCGCGACCCAGTGGGATAAGCGGTTTAGATGATGTGTGTGTGTGTGTGTGTGTGTGTGTGTGTGTTAGATGAGGGACTTTTGTGGTAGATTAAAAAATGAAATTGGGAATTGGGTAAGAAAAATGAGATTGGGTATACACAGTCCACTAACAGTTGAACTGCATGACATATAGCCATTTTCACATTACATAGCTTACTTAGAGTATCCGCCGCCTTTTTCAGGTAATGGAGTTCTGCTTGGGGTAACCGTTAAAGCGTTTCAGAGTATCTATGTTTTGTATCTGCGTCCTGCACAGCCATTACAAAACTGTGTTTAGCAGCATTTACTTAAAATTTAAAAGCATTTATGAGCACATGCTATGACAAAATAGTTCATTCAGACTGTGGTTTTGTGCTGAATTAAAGATGCTGATGTGATTTATTAAAGAAGCTTTCATTTATTAAAGAAGATTTTCTGAGGGATTGTGAAATTACTGACATTTTTAAAGCTTTAATGGGTTTAGTTACTGTATATAAAAAAGGCTACCGTGTGCTTCAGACCTTAATTTTCAATCACCATTTGTTTTGCACTTTAAACAACAAAAAGGTCTTCAGGGGAAAATACCAGCAAGAGATTCAGACCTCATCTCTTTAAGATGCAATGGAGTTGTAATTTTGAGACTTAAAGATGAATAGCTACCAGCAATCCAAAAAAAATGGAAAAAGGAAGACTTACACAGCAATTCTTAGTGTGTCACGTGTACCAAATCAAGCAAAAGAGACACTTTCCAATGCTCTGCTGCTTCCTAAGTATCATTTCTTCTATCTCTGTATATTCCCCCTGCCTGAGGCGCATGCACCTTCTGTCTCTGCTTATAAACTCCCTCTCTTTTGTTTCCCTCTGTCTTTCTTCTCCTAGGCAGCTTTGTGTACCTGGGGATGATGGTGGGGGCCTTCTTCTGGGGGGGCATGGCAGACAAGGTGGGCCGACGGCAGTGTCTGCTCATATGCATGTCTGTGAACGGCTTCTTTGCCTTCCTGTCCTCCTTCGTGCAAAGCTATGGCTTCTTCCTGCTCTGTCGCACGATAGCTGGCTTTGGGTGAGTCTTCTGCACCCCATTCTCCAACCCCCCCACTCAGCTTTTATAACACACGGTTTCTCCAGCTTGATGTTAATGGAGCGGCACATATCTTCAAGAGCATTTAAGAGAAAGTCTGTCTTTTTTGGTTTATGGGAACTATCCATACGTGAACATACAACCGAGAAGGATAGCAATTAAATGAGGGTGAGCAGCCATTTGAGTTAATTGTTCTCTGTATCAGCTTATTATTTATTTTGACCAGAAGCGGATCTGGCATCATCTTAATGCATTCTGTGAATTGACCTCAGTTGCATCAGCAAACAAATGGCATTAAATATATCTTAATAACATATCGTTGTTGTTGTAAGAAAACTCTATATTTCTCAAGTGGTAACTTTATCAGAGAAGGACAAAAATGGGCCTCACCAGCTGTTCTTAAGAAGAAATTTCTTCTTAGAACCCACTTACACAGTTTTTTTTGAAGATTCTTTTTTGAAGTGTTTTCTTATTTGGGATTTGTTCTTAGGTAAAAACAGAATCTACGTACACTCAAGAGCACAAGGGTTCAAACAACTCTGTGGTTTAAGACCACGTCATGAATCTGACATAGACTTCTTCTTAGGACTTTTCTCAACAACAAATTTGAGAAAAAACTTAGGGAAATATTGATAAATGAGGCCCATTGTTCTTTATTAATGTAAGTTAAATTTCGACATTTCTGCTGGTCCAGTTTGTGAATGTTTGTTCATGAAATGTTCACCCAACATAATGGGCACATTTTTTTCAGAAGGTTTAAAAATATTGATTTATAAAAACTCCAAGTAGATGTGCTAACAAACATTGTCTGTTTCTTTCTGTACACTGGTTTCTGGACATTGTCATGAGAAATGATCCAGTAGGGATCTTTTATCAACTCTGCTCTAAACGAAAATGCCTTCTCTTTGCTTTAGATAATAGTCTTTTTTGGACAGGCAATACATTACATCTGCCCAGATCGATAGCCACTGCAGGGGCGCTTTCTTGACTCCCACAGCTTCTGTCACTGCTACAACTGCCAGTGGATCTGTGCTTAAAGCACTTGGCTTCTGGTTGATGGGACTGCTGTAGTGTCTTTGAACACATTTTATATATTCATGATGTGTAAAAAGTATGCTACACACTTTTAAGACCCAGTCAGGATGTTTCAGTGGTGAAGTACATGAATTTGACCAGAGGTCAGCCTACTCAGTCTGTGTATGTCAACTGAATGAATCAAGATTTAAATCACCTGCTGGATGACCATTCTGAATTTATTCAAATTTAAAAAATGAAAGAATACACAATTTCTGCCACATGTTTAGCCAATCCAGGTTGAGAATAAAAATGCCCACACACAGGGGCTTGCATTTTAACTTATTATTTTAAGATGGAAATCATTTATGCAAAATAATTTCTATTTAACAAATATATACCATCTTTTGGGGGGAAGAATATATACAGTGTTTTGGGGAAAAGTCTACAAATGTTCTAATCAGTCACTTCCATGCCTACTTCATATTCCCTGAAATGTACAAGGAGTTTAGTTTGGTTGAGGAAAGAGTTGCACGAATTTCCAGAAAATTTAATGTTGAGAAGAAAGTCATTTCGTTTTTAAAGATTGCCTGTTTTTTAGGCTGACTCTGTAGAACGAAGATAGCCCCTTTGCAGACAGACTGACTTGGGTATCTGAAGCTATGAATAGAATTTGAATAACAGATAGGCACTTCCTCAAGGTTATTCTACACCTTTTATCCCTTCTTGAATGCACATGTCATGACTTCAATCATAGGCCAAACCATGAGCTTTCCTTTGTTCATTTGATGTTTTCCTATGTTCATTTGATCTTTTATAGGATTGGTGGAGCAGTACCCATTGTCTTCTCTTATTTTGCGGAGGTGTTGGCGAGGGAGAAGAGAGGTGAACATCTCAGCTGGCTCTGCATGTTTTGGATGATAGGGGAGATCTACGCTTCGGCCATGGCCTGGGCTATCATACCTCATTATGGTAAGCAGAGAAGGTTCATAGACAGTTCATGGATTCACAGCTTTCCCAGCTGCTTTGTCTTCACAGCTTTCCCAGCTGCTTTGTCATCATGGAAATGTTTGATTGTAGTTGTCCATCATGGCTACCATAAAGCAATGTTAGACAAGCCTTAAACTGATGATGCCTACAAATGCTACAGTCAGACAGATCAATAGCCTCAAATGAAGCAGCACAACCTAGACTGACATAAGGATGTAACACCTTCAAGAAAATCCTTTAGTGGCCGATCAGGGCTGCTAAAAAAACAAGGTTCCTGGCAACGCTATGTTGGGTTACCAGCCACGCGACCTGGCTAGCAGTGATGGGAGTAAGCGTGTGCAGCCGCGGAGCTTTAGGTTAAGTGATTAATGTGTATGGAACACACTGCAGGGATATTTAAAGGATACAGGCATTCCTGTGGGGGGAGACACAGCACTATGATTTATGAGGACCTCAAAGCCGGAAATAAGCTGCACTCATCAGTAAAGAAACTAAAGAACGGCGGGGAGGGGGGATGGTGGTGGCTGGATATGAAAGAAAGAGCCTTGCAGCCCGAATGGCTCTAGTGTCAGAGCGTTCTGTTTTTTTCCCCGTTTTTTGGTTCACAATGATTGGAGTGTAATGAGCTTTTTCTCCTTGCCTTGTGAGACAATGTGCAGGCAGAGCGTGATTTATGAATGACCTGCAGATAGTCTGAGGCAGATGAAGGCACACAGGCAGTCAGCTTGACTAACCTTAAAGCAAAATTTTGCTGCTAATTTACACAATTCTCCCCTTACCCCAGTAATTCATATATGTTATATGTAGTCGAACAGATTTAGTGTCCAAAATTTGCTTCTTTGGGTTTCACTAGAGCTACATGGATAATGTAGCTAACAAGTAATGGAAGCTTATACCCATCAGTTAGCATCAAGCAAACTCCATGAATTTGAAGGCTTATATATGTGGTTTTTGACACTGTATAACATGTTACTGTAAAAAAAACAGGCAGGCACATACATTGCATAGCAAAGTTAAACTTTGTGTGTTTTTATAAATGTCATTGTGTTTATAGGTGCCACACTGGACCCAGTTTGAGGTAAGGGTGTGGGCTACACTATTTTTAGCTGGATGTGAACCCCAATTTGCTCCTTCCAATAGATTTTCACAATCTTAAGCATTTTTCCAGGCCGGGAAATGTCTGGTAATGTCAGAAAAGAAATGAGTCACTCCTTAGCCTTTGAGCTCTGAAGTGATCGGAGGTTCTCCAATACGTTCAGGCATGTTTGATATTTACGACTCAAAATGTTTGCGGGTCCTGTAGAACGCGAAATGGTCAGTGATGAATGATTTAAGCAATAACCAGTGACAGAGCGAGGAGAGAGTAAAAAGGTGAAGATTGGACTGCAGAGACAGAGGAACTGCTAAAGTTTAGGCAAATAATCACTCTCTTTACAATTTCAAGTCAGCAGGCAGTTTGTAGTAAAATATTTATCCAGCTCTGACTGTGATATGTGTTTTAACTCCATATTCATTCCCAGTTTGTGTTTTTGCTGTACTTTTTCTGCGTACATAAAAACACAAGTGGGTGCAGTCCGGTTTAGCTTTATTTGTATCCCGTGATGACACGGGGAGATCTGGGATTTTGAGTGCTTGTCATAGACTAAACTCGTCATGTGTTTTGTACCCTCTTTTTGCCTTATCTAAGTATGTAGTGTCCAGGTCCGTATGACAAAGTAACAAGAAGGATGGGTGTTAAGTGTGTGATGTGCTCTGTTTTCAAAATCTGTTTGAATATGTGTAGTGTGTGCCTAACTTTAGAAATGGAGATTGCACAATGCTATTAGGTGGCCATGAGCTTCCATTACTTGTCAGCCTCATATCTTCAGTGCAAAACTTAAGAAGCAAACCTCACACACCAAACACATATCGACTGATAGATCATTTTTGAGTCAAATTGTGTGCATTTGATTTTGAAATCAGTTGTACCTTGTTTGTTTGTTTCACCTCCACCTACCACCGAAAACACTTAGCTAGCTCAGAGACCCTTCCCAATATTGTGTTTTATTTGAAAAAAATGTTGAGCTACGGAAGGAAAACACATTTTTAAGCCAAACTATCGATAAGTGTATCGCATAAGTGTATCGCATAAGTGTATTAGGCTGCGTCATTCTCATTGAGTATTATGAGAATCAATGGGAAATATCCAGGGGCTCAGTAAAGAGGAGGTGAATGCGTAATGATGGTTTGGTCACGGTTGGCCACTCTGGGCTCCCTCAAGCGCTTCCCATCCCTGTTTTATTGCAGGACACTCGTATTCCTTTGTTTTCTGTATCCCCTCTCTCTTTTGTTCTTCCTGTCTCTTTTTCATTCACACCCCCTATCATGTACTCTTTCTCAACTCTCTCTCCCTCCTCATTCTGTCTCCCTCCCCGTTTCTCCCTCTTAGAGTGGGACTACGTGCCTAGCATACTGCCGATTGCTCCGCTTGGTTTTGAGATCTCCTGAAAAGTAACAGTAGCCAAAAGCTCAATAACAGCAGTAAAGCTCTGTGAGTTTCAAACGATGAGGCATCACGCTAGTGGAGAAAACGAGAGAGTGAGAGGCGTGGCGGGTGATGCATGGAGATGTATTCACCACTTCATTTGTCTTAAACACTTCATTAGATCCTCCCTACTGGTTACTCACTTCTCCTGAGCTACTGGGAGCTGTAGCGCTGCAGTGATCGTACCTACAACAGCTTAATACAGTGTTTTGGCCATAAATCAAATTTACATAGTTTTACACAAAATGTAGTGTTATATAAGGAATGTACGATTGTAATGTAAGCATATGACTGCAAGTTTAGCATCAGTGCATAATGGTAAACTGGTAGAGTATAAGCTTTTGTTATTTGGTAGCCATGTAAACCTCATAACTCCAGTGGAAAACAAAAGAAGCAAACTTCAGACAGCAGACAGGTCATCAAATGCAATTCGAGTATTATTTGTCCCCACCTGCTGGTACACAGTGATGTAATCACAAGTCAGAAGCTGTTTTAGAGGTGGGCAAAATTTACAATTTGATTAAAGATTATGGGAATTTTGTGTTTTAAATGTTATGATGAATTATGTTTAATATGATCAGGGACATGAACTAACAAATAAGAAAGGTCCATTTTGACCTGTTGTAACACATTTAGGTTGAATTTAACTGTTATAGATACTTGTATACGAAAAGCACATGAATATCAGAATAAATATCCCTGTTCGTTGGCATCCATATGCACACATATACACAGACACCCACTCTGTCATTTTAATGATCAAACGGCTGCACAGCCATGAAAACGAAGTGGGGAAAAAAAATCTGCACTTTCAAAAATACTGAATGCTTTCCTGTGAAATATCCATCACTTTCAGCTGGAGGTGCAGGCTGCCGTTCATTGATTTCACATTAAAGGGGTTTTGGGAGGGAGGGGTTTTCTGTGCAAATGCAAACTGCTGTCATTTCCAGCAGTCATGACACTCCCTCCTTTTTTTTTTAACTGTTTCTTAATGCTGTTCTTTTTTTCAGCAGCCGTCCATGACACAGTTTTTGAGAAATATAGTATTTTCTAGTGTTCTCATGCTCCTTCTGTGCGCTTGTCTGCCTCTATGCAATCTCTTGTAGTTTTGTATTCACATGTACGTGTATGTGTTGGCGTGTGCATGAGTCAGATTTAATCCTCCTTCCAGCAGCAGTTGTATTGGCAGCAATGCTGGATCTCCAGTATACACAAGCGTAAAAAAGTGCAGGTATGCCGGCTGCTGCTGACTCAGTCATCCGTACCTTTAGTCAATTATGTACATAATCCACATAATGAGATTTCCAATGACATGAGCGAAACACAAACCCTCTGGGTCTGGCTGCTACGGCCTCACACAGAAGGCAATTACAGCAGCGCTAGTTCCCTGTGAGCACAACCGTACCTGTTTTACACAGCACAAGGTTTCAAGAAGACACACACACTCACACACACACACGTTTGTTTTTATACATTGTGAGGACATAGGGTCCTGCAGTACTGTGCAAAAGTCAGAGGCCACCCTTCATTTATTAGATACAAGATAATCCTGACATAACAGTATCACTGGATGCCAGTGTCAGTATAATTTTAAGGCAAATGATTTCACAGCTTATTTTTGAGGTTGCCTCAACTTTTGACTGAACTAAGCTTAGTTAACTAACAAAAGCTGCAAAGTCAGTTGCCTTATAATTTTAAGCTGCTTGAGTACACTGTTTGAGTAGTTGGAGCATAATAGAATAGTTTTACATGCCCATCTTAACCATTTTGAACTGGTATCTCACTGGTGATCCATTCTGAGAATTTGGCTTTGGCACAATACTTGTTTAAATCTGCTGCCAGAAGAGCTACAACGCATGTATATTTACGTTAGCCAGAGTGAAATGTGTCTTTTCAAAGATTCTTTTACTGGTGGATGCACTGATCTTTTCAAAGTGAGCATGTTCATGTTGGCAGACACTTCTTTTTGATTTGCTATTATGTTAGTTGTATCATGCCATTTAGCATGTATAGAGGATTGTATGTTATGGGAATAATTTCTGAGTTTGTAGCCACTACATAAGTATGAACTGTGATAAGTATACATATTAGCTTTATTAATAAAATGAGTTATTGTCGGTCTGAACTGTTTGTGAAATGTGTCTAGAACAGTGATTCATTGCTGCAAAATACTAAACCTGTAATGGAGGGGGACAGTGTGACAAATATTTCATTGTTATTGTGATAAACTGTCACAATATGCTTTTCTGAGCATATTGTTATTTCTTAATGAACACTGACTAACTACGTTTAATAACAAAACTGAGCGTATTCCTGTTTAATTAGATTTAGTACGGTGCAGTTTGTGAAACGTTGAATAAAAATCATTGCAGTTGTAGGTTTACTACTATTATAGTATTTTATATGTGCCTCTACAGGTTCTTTTTCTCTGTTCCAGCTTATTAACTCTCAGAAAAACTAAATATCATATTGCGTATCATATTTTGTGCGAATATATTGTAGCCAAAGTATTGTCATCTAATATTCCATATTGACCATCCCTAGGCTATGATATATAAAGTATGAATTAAAACTTCATGTTAGAGCTGCATCGGATGATTACTTCTATAATAATTTATTTAAACAAATTGCTTTTGTTTACATTATTGTTACATGTATTTCTTAGTTGAAACTTGTATACCGTTTAAACCCAAAAACAACAAATAGGTTAGCAGTAGTCTGTCTGCTGAAATTAAAAATATGATCAAATACAAAAAATAATGAAGGTAAAAAAGGAAACCTTTGAATTATTTTATTAAAGTCGCAGTAATAAAATGTATTGAAACTTTATATTATGTCTTTAGTTACCATTAAATGATCCTGAATGGGGAAACATCTGATAGGTCATTGCGTAAATGTTTCTGCATTAAACATTGTTTAATGAGAGTAATAATAAAACACTACTGATTCATGTGTTTTAAAACACCCTTTACATATCATACTACTGAGACATCACGTGATTAACCAGCAGAAATAGGTGTGTTTTTGTCTCGGTCTTGAAGGGTTTAGTAGATTACTTAATGAAAAAATCATTTTAAAACATTTTAAAAAAGAAAAAATAACAGATATGTATTGGCTCTAATGTCAGCAGTGGTATCGGTGGTATGCGTCTGTTGTTACGTTAGTTCTGTTTTTGTCTGTTTTTCATAATGGGGACATTATTGTCTTGCAAATGCGTGTGCACATATATACCCATGATACGCATGGTTACATATATATTCTCTCTTTTTCTCTTTCTTCAGACTGTGCTCATCACACACAGTCCTCAGGACACCCTACAACACACACATACCCACTCACACTTTTACACAGCTCTCACATTCACTTATCTTTAGCATTGCTGTCTTACAGCCCACATGCAGGTTCTTTAACATCAGGCTTAAACAGTCGCATCAGCCATCACTCCCCATGTCTTTTCAGCACACATTTTAATCCAGGCATCCATGTATAATCGGCGGCATTTATCAAAGCCTTATTTAAATATTCAGTGGATTTATTCAAAACTGTCATTTCCTTGCATTAACATCCCCCCATCCACCCACCTCCGAAGCCTCCCCCTCTCCTCCTACACATCAGTGGATTAGTCTTGTGATAATTCTTCCAAAAAATATAAATACAGTTTTCAGCTTGTGCCTGTAGGAAGAATTTGTGTTGGGAGGACACATAAAATGTCGCAGAAACAAAAAAGATTCACAGAAAATTAATAAAGTTGTCAATAGATAAATTAGATGCGCAAGATTTTACCTGTGTTTCGGATTAACTCCCTGGAAATGTCAGGATATTGTGCTTGATTAAGTAAAAGACATTGTAACATTAAAGCAGATGTTAATTTGTGATGTTGCATCGCTACAGTATAATTAGGCTAGGCTAATTCTGATCAAGCATAAATTTTAAAGGCCATATATAAGGAAAAGAGGTCAAGGCATACAAGGTTTCATCTTTGTTTTGCTTTAACTCTTTGAAAAATGTCAGGATATTGTGCTTGTTTAAATAAAATATTTTATAAAGCCTTATTTGAGCTGGATTCTTTTTTCCTGAGCGAATTATGCTCTGTAATTCATAAAACCCAGAGCTCCTTCAGTAATAGTAGCCCTGTTTGAATTAGCCTCACGGTAAGGTAAAAAGGAATAGTCAATGGCACCTCCATTTTTTTTTGGTGACAAGGCTAACTGTTAAAATGGAGCTCGAATTGGCACAGTTCCTTCATCCTCTAGTTCAAACCAGGACTGCTGTCCTGTTGGCCAGTTTTTGGTAAGTTTAATAGGCCAACATCACTAGTCTAATGCTGCTGTATCTGGCATCAGTTCAATTTTGTAATTTGTTTTTTTGGACCTGTTTTATTTTAAACTTAGCTCTGACGTGAATGTCCAAACTAGAACGTTATACTCTGCCTTATCTGGGGAAATTTGGGAAAATTACACAGCTGCTTTATCTTATCTCAGCCAGTCAAATCCTGTTAAATGACATTAACAGAATTTCTTTGGTCACGTGAATTCAGCTTAGATAGGGCTTAAGATGGTATGGTTTATCATTTGAAGATATTTTGATATATGATTGCCTCAGAAGTAGTAGTGGTAACTAGGATGAGCTCATTCTGGTAGAGTACAGATATTTCCTTTAAGGCCACATTTACAGGTAATTTCCAGTCGAGATGTAAAAAAGTGTTACAGAATGATAAGAGTAGGACCCTGTATAGAGTCTCCCCATTTCACTGGCACTGGGTCCAAATGAATTTTGCCAGCCGTGTGGCTAGTTTTATAAGGTGTAGTAGACCGTACCGAAGTATTAGAGAGTTTTGAGTTTGTTGGATCCTGACACAGTTATTGGGTGCCTTGTGCACATTGTGCCCCCTGTTGGTAAATGTTGATGAATCACAGAGATTTGAACAAGTGTTGTGCCCTCATATTAGGAGTATCCTACAATAGGTACAACCAGCATCTAGTGGATTCCACATTCATCTGGACTTTTGAGAATTTAACATTCTGGATTTTTTTCGGTCTCTATTTTTTCAAAGTGCAAAAAGTATCACTGTGTTTTTTTTGCTATGTGTATAGAATACACATAATACATTGATAATAATAACAATCTTAATAGTAATACTGCTCTTGCAACTTGTAATATTATATTATAATAATAATAATAATGATAAAAATAATAATAATAATAATAAACATATAATTTTTTTTACTGAACATTACTGTTTATGGCTGGCATGAATGACCAGCACATTTGTGATTTTCTAACTATATTTTTGCTTGTATATATTAATACACGCTTCATCTGCCTAAAACAGATTTAATATTGGCCTGTGCACTATTTTATTCTCCCTGGAACAATTGTTGATAGTCTGGAGCCGTACTATTTAATTACTTAACTGCTCCCTTATGATTGCATTAATTTTACTACCCTGTACTTAACTGAAATGTTCCTCACTTCCATGAAACATTCTGTTTTCCAACGTGTAGCCTATCGTTACATTTACTAGACTCCCTTTAGGCACTAGGTGGCTGCTAACTAGACACAGTTAGCCATTATCAGTGGGAGCAAAAACAATGTTGGCACTGAGGTTCTTTTGTTACGTTTGAATATCGTTGTCGTGCTGCTGTGAAATGCTGCCTCCACTTCTGCCTAGTGTGCACTGCACCATGCTATCGCTTTCGTGGGTCTGTGATTTCTTCTTACGATGGAACGAAATGACAGAAGCTATGCTGTCCCCGTTTTTATAGAGTGTATTAAAAATCTGGTAAAATTAACACACAAATGAAATTTATAGAACTATTAAAAAATAAACAATGCATCAACAACAACAAATCTGCAATTTTTTTTAAAATAAATGTAGTTGACTTTGAGGTGGAGCCTTACTCCACCTCCCTGACATAACACTCCAGACATATTAATGTGTGATTTTATATTAATATCCACACATTTCATTATGAAAATGGATTCTACATATATTTCAGCGTCAGACTCAGGCTCAGTTTGACTCATGTGAGCATATGTTGGCATATGGGATTCTGAAGATTAATGAGGAACTCTCTGTGTAGTTAATGAAATCAGTGGTAGCAAGAAAAATGGTGCCCCTCTAATTCAAAAACACATCCTATTAACCTGTCCCTGTTTACCTCCTGCTGCCTCCTGCCATGTATTCCCTCTTTGCATCCATATGCAGGAACAGAGTGGAGATTATTAATTAAGCTGTGCTTTTAATGACATCTTGCTTAAAGAAGCAGCTGGGGTTCTTTAGCGTGAAAGATGCAAACAAGCAAGAGGTCACATTGGACATTTATCCAGCATGGTGACCTACTCATCTATGAGACAAGAGAAAGGAGTCAGGATACTTCTATACCTTTACGTGTGGACTGGATTTCTTTCAGCAGGTTCTGTTACTCATGCCAGTAAAAAGATCACTAGACATGACAATAAAGTCTCTTGGAAATCAGCACAGTTCCCAGTGAATCTAAACTGCCCATCAAATGTTTGAGGACAACATGACTCCTGTTGAACGACATGCTATCACTGTTGCATTTCAATTAATCAAAAAAACAATACCTGCATAGATATTAGCTAATATTTTGTGTAAATTTAATGGCACTCAATTTCATGCTAATTTTTAATTTTTAAGTATCTTTCTTGGTATGAAGAGAAGTTTTGGCCTAAATAATGATGGCTGTTTTCTTTTATGAACTATTCTTAAAAGCGCAAATTGAAAATCTTTGGCTCCGGAGGTGGTTTAAATGAAAACTGACATCACAAGTTGTTCTTTTGTTTTTGCAAAGAAAAGTAACATGATATAAATAGCTTAATATTTAATGTTGATTCTACAAACAGACAAAGAAAACACGTAATTATTGAAAACATTTTTGAAAAGCTTGATGTTCACAAAGCAGTGTATATAATCTTTTCTCAGTATCAAGCAGTGAGGCCTGAATCAGAGTGCTAGCTAGCTAAGCAGTCCAGTCAGCATTTGGGTATGCAATCATATGTACTGATCCCTAAAAAGTTTTGTGGGTTGTTGGTTTATATAGGAGTGATAACAATTTATTGTTAATTTTTGCCGCATTCTGTGTCCTCAGGCTGGAGTTTCAGTATGGGTTCGGCATATCAGTTCCACAGCTGGAGGGTGTTTGTGGTAGTATGTGCTCTGCCGTGTATCTGCTCTGTGGTGGCCCTAACCTTCATGCCTGAAAGTCCCAGATTCTACTTGGAGGTAGGAAGGTTTAAATTGAATTTGTAAGCATGAATGTATATACTTTGTGATACACATTCCTCAATTTGATTTTTGTTCAATTTGATATTGTTAAATAAGTATATACATATATAAACAATAAAAAGCAATATACCAAGGTTTTTTTTGCTTCTTGTTTGTTTTTGTTTAGTATCCTGACAGTTTTATTTAGTATTATTATAATTAATTATGATTACTCATAACATTCTAATGTCAGTGTTGAACCGCCACCGTCAGATTGATGCACATGGTGCACTGATACATTTTTACACCCCTATCTCTAACATTTAAAGGTTTAATTATTTGTAATTGCTTGGCAACTCCATGGCTTTTGATTATGGTGACATAATGCTTGTGTTTTAGTGTATATATTAACACGTATTTACTCTGTTGTGATTAAATTCAGTCCATCATTTAGATGTTTTGAACAGCTGTTAGCGAAATCTCCTTACAAAGAAAAATGACTCCTTTTGAAGCTAATAACTCATGCGCGTCGTGACTCCCTTCGCTAGCTCTGAGGCGAGGGAGGTGGGCAGCTGTCATCCAATCCTGTTAATCCCCCTGGATTTTCCCTCTCTTCACTCAGGTGGGAAAGCACGACGAGGCCTGGATGATCCTCAAGCAGATCCATGACACTAACATGCGAGCGCGCGGACAACCCGAAAAAGTCTTCACTGTGAGTCTGTCATCACCCTCACTGTAATAAATTAAGTCCATCACCCTCACCATGCTAAATTAAGAAGTTTATCCCCACAGTGTGCTCTGAATGCTCTGTGGGACTCCAGTGGTCATTTTCTTCTCCCTTATTATTTGGCCTTTAGAGGGATAGTTTTGTGTCTTTGACAAATACACACAGTAAGGATCATGTACAGAGAGATGGCAGCCTGCATTAAGGCGTGACAAATACATCAGCTGTGTTATTAAGCCTTACTCACTTTGTTACTTGGAGATTTCTCACATTGCCCCAGGCTTTTGAACAGGCCTTTTTCACAAAAATATTCAGTTTGGTTCATTCATGCTTCATTGCTTTGTGATAGGTTTTTTGTTGTAGGCTATTGCTATACATACAGTATAAGCTGTTGGTATAATTGGTAATTGGATGGCTCTATGAGATAAAAGAATGAAATATGAAGTAAAACCTACATATGTAGAGGTGAAACATAACAAATTACACTTGCTCTCGTTACTGTACTTTTTTCCCTGGGATGATACGTTTTGGAGTAGAATCATAGTTCTTTTACCTAAGTTATTTTTTAATTAAATACTTCTACTTTGCTACTTTAATTTTTAATAATGTTACAGGGAAAAATAAATTATATCAGCTAATAAAGCAATTAGAAGAAAGTCTGGTTAAATTTTAAATCTTCAGTTCTAAAAATAATCTAAAAACAGCCGGAAAAACACTGCAGGTGGGTTCAGAGACACCCAGTTTAGTGGAGAAAGAGAGAGGAGAACGTTACCAGCACATGCAAGAAACATACTTAATTCAAACGGTCATCTTTGTTTTCAAAAGAACTAAAGAAAACGGCATAATTATCAGCTTTCAAACATCCGGAAATCTCTGCTTTCCATAACTCAACTTGAGCCTGAGGGAGCAGCTGCTTTGCTAGCTAATCCTGGCTAAACAGCTACTGTGTTTACTATTGTATTCTTACATTACTGCTTCAGAATAAAATGGCTATTTATTAAACTTAGAATATGTTGTGTATATTTTATTGCAAGTATTTATCAGCTAGCTGCTTTAGTTAGCCTGTAGCCTTTGATTTAGCCGTATAATTAATATTTTTTGTGGCTGTTTTGGAGGTAAATAGCCGTATAAGTCTGTGACACAGCAAATTTTGTCTAATACAGATTCCCCATAAACTCCTCCACTTAAAATGCAAAAGTGCAAAAATACATTTACTCATCAATCCCATCGTACTGATAGGACTACATCATCAGAGACTTTGTTCAGTCAGTTAATCACAGAAGGCAGCTCTCAACTTCTCTCTCTCTGTGCCTTTGTGTTTGTCTTTAACTGTGATGAGAGGCTGTTTAACTGTCAAATAAAGTAAAATAAATTTCTGATTCTGCATGAAATAAATATGATTATCAGAGGAATATATCACTATAAAATCAAAGCTGAATAAATTTCCATTGTTGATACAGTTTGAAGGCTATGAATGTAATGTTTACTGTCTGTAGTAGTTGACACCTGTTAATGTAAACTAACATTCATATGTGTATATATATATGTGTATATATATATATACACATATTATTTTCATATAGACTTTTTAAGGAACAGAGGAAGCCTTGTAATATCATCAAATCATAAAATGCATGTATGTTTTATGTTTAAAGCCTTGTTCCTTAAACAGTTCAGAAGATGTGTAAATGTGCACTAGCGGAACATACTATGATCAGTCTCAGCATCCGAAAACTTTTTTCTCATAATTTCTCAGAAATATTTTCAGATTGTGATTGCGGAAAAAGTGAGAAAAATAACTTGATTACTCAAGTAGTTTTCTAATAAACTACTTATTTACTTGAGTGTTTTCCTATGCAAATACTTATTACTGCAAAACAGTATTTTTACTTCAGTAGGGATTTTTAGTACTCTTTCCACTCCTGAGTATAAATCTGCTGATGATTTGATATTTACTCTATTTTTTCTGCTCACAGGTAAACAGGATCAAGATCCCGAAACAGATTGATGAGTTTGTGGAGATGCACACAGAGTCCAGTAATGCTGTGTCTAAAGTTATTTTCCGAGTGAAAACTGAACTTTATGGGGTGAGAGTTACAGTTTTTTTACCTTGAAAAAAGGATGATTCTCAAAGGTTTTTTAATCGAAATCTGACACTGGCTCATACCATATTTATCAATCACTGTGTTTTTCTCTCAGATCTGGATGACCCTTATGAAGTGTTTTATTTATCCAGTGAAAGATAACACTGTAAAGCTGGCCATTGTGTGGTTCACACTGTCATTCGGGTAAGCCTTTTGTTGTCTGTTAGATGTAATCATAAAGAATGGTAAATCAATATTTCAGTGAAAAATCTAATTTATCCAATTTCTCACTTATGTCTGGCCCACATTAGAGGATTTTTTAAATCCTAACCGATGTTGAAAATGTAATTATACTCATAAATCATATTCCTCACCAACTGTTCTATCTGAATCTAAAATCTTGCAGAATTTCTTGTAAATAAAGGTGACTTTAGATTACAGCAAGGCACAGATTACTGTGCTAGTTGTGTAAGCATTTTGCATTGTAAAAGTAAAAGAAAATGTAGATTGTTTGTTAGTTTTGTTTTTTTTTTGTTTACAATGTTAATTAGGATAAAGTGTTCTTATTCTTCTGTTTAGCACAACACTCCTTTTGTTACGTTGGTTAACAGTTGAAAGAAAATCTGGGAAGATAATGGCTTAAGACCTGCCTGAACTCAGGACACTTTTTATGATTGTTAGCCTCAAATTTGGCCCAGTTGTCCTGTAGTGTGGGCCAGGCATTAAATGAAACTGATCAGCATCGATGGCATCTGAGGTTTGCTGCTTTAGTTTTGCACTTGATCTACAAGGCTAACGTCGCTAATGAAAAAAGACTGCTTTTCCTTCATCAGTTAGCATCATGCAAACTGCATGCCTCAGTCGTAGCACACTTTCCTTGAACTGTGTTGAGTTGTAAGTACAGACTTGCTTGTGTGGTTTGGACTGTTGGACAAAATTCAGGCTTTAAGATGGATGCTACTTTAATTTTGCAGGTACTACGGCTTGTCTGTGTGGTTCCCTGATGTCATCAAGCACCTCCAGGCTGATGAGTACGCTTCTAAAGTGCAGAAGCATAATAATGAACTAACTGAGGACTTCACATTCAACTTCACATTAGAAAACCAGATACACACAAATTGTGTGTTCATCAATGACAGGTATTCCTAAAAGGGCATGCATTAGATGTTCTGGAATGAAGAAAATGTCATTAGTGGTATGAAACCACTGAAATATTGCTTAGCAAAAGTATATGACAAAGTGTGGAGGTGGGCAATATGATAATATCTTATCTATGCATTCCTTCACAGTACACTTTTTTGAGGATATCATCGGTACTTGAAAAACACTGACTAACTGCATGTTTCATTACAAAAACAGCTTAATTAGGCTTGTTCAGTTGGATTTACTGTAGATGTGGATGTGAAACTTGGAATGAAAATCATAGTACTCACAGTTTTTGATAGTGCTTTTTTTTTACTCTGACACTGCTGGTTCTTTTTTGTCTGCTCTAGTTTATCAAATGTGAGGTTTTGTGATGTTCTATTTTTGCCTTATCGACCACCCCTGACATGATGGCTTTCTGTGTTATTTCTTGTTGTTAAGAAAGGCTTCCTATAAATTGTCTCTCTTCTTTTTTCATTACCTTCACAGATTTGTAAATATGAAATTCAAGTCGGTCACATTCATCAACACCACTTTCCAAAACTGCTACTTTGAAGATGTGACCTCGGTGGGCTGTTTCTTTCGAAACTGCACTTTTATCGATGCATTCTTTTACAACACGGGTAAATTAACTGCATGTTCTTATAAGCTCTACTTTTTTATAGCAGTTACATTTTTCGAAACTGATCATTTGCAAGAACATTAACCTTGTGAGCCCCAGAGAGCCTTAGAGGGCCTTAGTAGTCATTATTGTGCTAAACTTACAATTTAAAATATTTTTCAGTTGTCATGTACAGCACAATGACTCTATAGCTAAAAATAGAAGTCTGAATATCAATATGTCTATAATGAATTTGAATTCAATCAGTATTGTTGTTATTGCTTTTTACACACAGACATTGATGACTCCAAACTTATTAACACAAAAGTCACAAACTGCTCATTCCATCACAACAAAACGGGTTGTCAGATGACATTCGATGATGACTATAGCGCCTACTGGGTTTACTTCGTCAACTTCTTGGGAACATTGGCTGTCCTACCAGGGAACATAGTGTCTGCCCTCCTCATGGATAAAATAGGGCGCTTATCTATGCTAGGTAAGATAAATACTCTGTTTTGTGTTGTATTTCATGTATTTGTCATGTATTTGTTACCATTAAAGTAGTGATGGTTGACAAAAGCAGCAGACCCATAGCTTCAAACAAATGTAGAAAATGCCCATTGGCTCTCACTAAACAAATGTATTGGGGGATTCAGTCTCAAAATTGTAAACAGAATTGATTTTGTAAAAACAGTGACAGAATGTCCTCGAGGATTTCATCAAGCAAGATTTCTGGCTGTTTGTGGACTGTGTTTTGTGTGCTCTCAGGGTTCTCCATGGTCCTGTCTGGAATCAGCTGTTTCTTCCTGTGGTTCGGCACCAGTGAAGCCATGATGATTGGGATGCTGTGCCTTTATAATGGCCTGAGTATCTCTGCCTGGAACTCACTGGATGTGGTCACAGTAGAGCTTTATCCTACAGACAGGAGGTTTGTATTCAGAACATGCACGCACAATCATACGGAAATGCTTTGGCTCACACTTTCATGTGGAGCTTGAACACTCACTTCAAACACAAATGCTGTTGAATCATAGGGATGTAAAAGAACCTTGATGCAGTATGATCCATCAATCTGGTCGTAGCAGTTTAACTGTTGTGGAATATTAGAATGTTTAAAACATGAACAAGCGAAAACTATATTTTTCTGTCAATTGTCAAATGTAAAAATGTCATATGCAGCTTGATATATCGTATTTATTATATGTATGCCACTGCTCTGTAAATTAGGGCTGGCCCAAATAATTAGAATTTGTTTGTAATGCTGGTATTTGGTTCCCTATTTAGTGTGTGGAAGCTTTATTTCAAGCCACAAAAGTTGTAATCTAAACACAATAAATTTCATCCATAAAACAGTTCTTGTTAATATGTGGAAACTGTTCAAATAAATCAATTATAGCTAGTTTAGTTGCATATATCATAAATTCACCTCGCCTTAGAGTGTAACAAATTTCACTACTGTCCATGCAGCTTTTGCATCTAGAAGAGCATGAAACATATGCATTAACCAGCTAAAATACGTAGGTATCATGGGTGCTTCCAGGCACAAGAGTCTGGTGCAGGCTGAAGTTCACTCAAGCCAGCAACCCTTTATAGGCTGCCGATTGAAAGCTGTAGTCTGTGAGGTGGAAGCGATCACAGTTTCAGTGGCACTGTTTCCTTGCAACATGTCCTCTGAGTTTAACGCCAATCTCTGAAGCTCATCTATGACTGAGTTGTAGCTCAGCCAGCGTACCCTCACTTCTCCTTTCAATGAGAAAAACGGCAAAGTAGCCGCATTTAAATTTATAAGTAATTACTAGTTGTAACAAATGAAGTAAATCAAATCAAAATGTGAGATTTGAATCGTTTCTCAAAGAATGATCATCAAAATGTGTTGTACTGAGGTCAGAGAATTATACCCCTTTTAACTCATCCTATAAATGTAACACAAGTACTAACTCTCTCATTTCTCTCTCTCTCTTTCAGAGGGACTGGCTTTGGATTCTGTAATGCCTTGTGTAAGTTTGCAGCTGTGCTGGGCAACCTGATTTTTGGCTCCCTGGTCAGTATCACCAAAGCCATCCCCATCCTGCTGGCCTCCTCTGTGCTGGTGGGTGGAGGTCTGGTGGGACTTCGGCTACCGGACACACGGTCCAACGTCCTGATGTAGCCCCTGCCAGACAGCCCTGAAGCCGTCCGGCTAATGACTTCAGTCAGTCCATGTGTCTTCAGTCTACCATTTTACACATTGTTCGAGTCATCCTTTTTCATTCACAGAGCTAAGTGAGATGGAATCATGAATGAGCAATATGATTACCACAAAGAACATTATAGCAGTAGCTATATGTCATGACTAAAAAGACAAAAGCTGTTAGAGCTGAAGAGTTTATCAGTCAGTGAGTAATGTGCTAAAACCTAATTTGCGTGTTGATGTACAGCATTAATGTTTCTGATCACGGGAAAGCCAAGGAGAGCTGTTTTTCTGCTTGTGAAACTATTTCCTAACATCCTGCAGCTGTGTAACAGTCTTGCATCCCTCTCCCTGGCTCCATAGTGTTAAAAAGAGCCTGGCTGAAAGTCATATACATTATGCTGATGGGCTGTAGCAGAGCTCTGGCATTGAGACCAGCGTAAATATTAATGTCCCCCTTATTAAGAAGCTTGAAAAACAAACTCTTAATGAGCAGGCTGAACCTGCTGGAAGCCCGTAGAGGAAGAGGATGATCAGAAAGACTGTGAGAGCGGCACAGCTGTAGCCCAGCTGTCCTATACAGCTTCATACAGTCCAGATAGACCAAGTGAGAGTAAAACATGGTCACAGTCAGGCGCTCTCTTTACTAACAAGTTATTTTGTTTGCTTGTACATTACCTGTACAATTAAATATTTATGAAGTCAGTATATGACTGCTTGGCCATAAATCATCCTAAAGCTTTAATCATTAAAGGGATAGTCATCAAAAGCTTTATTTTTCCCAGGTTTAAGGGGTTTTTAGATGAAAAGATGATACGTGTTTTTTGTGAAATTTTTTGTATGAAACTGTTTCATTGCATTTCACAAAAAACCCACTAAAATCATCATTTTCAAGTCTGTCATGAAAAACGTGTAACTGATGATTTTGTGATATCTTCTCACCCCAAAATCAATGACTTGTAACATTTACATTGGATAATTTGATATTAAAACATTCAATTAAATGACCCCAGATATTTTCATACCAGAGTTCCACCAGTGAGACAATGACACTATTGCAGCCTTTGTGCATGTGCATATCAAATGTTATTATCACCAAATGCAGCCACTGAAAAGACTGAAAAGAAGAATTTATAATTTACTTGCATACTGGGACCTTTAACACAGATCGCTTAATTCCAACATTTGTGGCTTGTTATTAACATTGTGTTATTAACAAACTTGTTAATTATTTCATACTTTGTGTGTGTATAATGTCAAGTTGTATGAGCCATTCACCACAATTTTTCCAGACGTACCCATGTGTACTTTATGCTTTGTCTGGAAGTACCGATGGCCTTTTGAAACCGTGCCTCTCCCTTGTAAGACCGTTATCACCTATGGGCAGGAGACGCAGCCCTCGTTAACCTGAAGTGCAGTAGATGTTGTAAATGTTATCACCCAGTGTCTTCTCACATTTCATAAAACTGCATGGAGCGTTTAGGGACACAGCACTGTGCTTGAATGAAATTGCCCTCATTTTAGCATACCGTGGCCACAGGCCCATGTTGGCGATGTCGACAGGAAGGAGAACGATGGCAGATTTTGGGGACTGGAAGGTTTAGAAAGACCGCCTCAAACAGATGGGCCCTCCAGTTGGCAGAAGAAACATGTGGTGACTCTAACAAGCCTGAGTTCAGGGAGTTTACCAGCAGTTTGTTAAGTTCGTCATAGCCATTACTCCTGTAGTTTGCTGCGTGCTACTATAAGGTAAAGCATATAAGTACAGACCTCATTATTCGTTTTGTCATTCTGTAGTCAGCATCATAACCATATTAGGAACTCCAGGTCTAAGCTGGTTTTCTTTATGGGAAAAGTGAATCGGTGCTGTTATGTCCTGTGGTAAACAGAAATGTTGCAGAAGCCAAAACGTTTGGTCATACGAACATTTTTCCTCTGAAAGTCACTGGACTTTCCAAATTATGAAGTCGTAAAAGAGCAGAGATATGAATGTTGCTTCATGCAAGCTAAAAATGCTGCACAAGGAATTGACATCATGATGCTGGCAACCTCCCCACAATACCCTGCTAAACCAGCAAGCTTTGTCAAATGTGGCAAATAGTGGTCTACAGTCAGCTGAATAGCTGGTGTTATATAACAGTGTTGAAGTTTAACAGACTTACTTTCATGTGACGTTATTATAATGTGCAGGAGTGTTAGCTTGCACATAGCATGTATGTAGCATTCTTCACATTTCAACTGCTAAACAATCTCATAATTCACAGGATTCAGTGACACTCTGGGGATGAAATGTATTTGGGACAATGCTGTTTAAAAAACAGCTCTTGTTTTTCTTGTACAGAAAAATCTTAGATCCGGAGTTCCTAATATGGGCGTGACGGCAGTTATAGAATGCCGCACAACTTCAGAGGTTTATCTTAGACCTTTACGAAAGAAATCAAGCCTCAGAAGTCATTAGGCGATGATTCATTTGATGTGGGAGGTTTTTAAAGTTGCTTTAATCGCCATCAGAGTGTTTATGGCCTGTTTTTCTTTTTGTTTTACTAGTTATTGTAAAGTCATTGATTATGACCATGCTTGTTTTTCCTTTCTTTCTTTGTCCTACTAGTTTGTTAATATAAGGCTTTACTGTAGCCTATATGCGATGATTCATTTGATATATTATTTCTCTTTGTGTTAATTCATAGCCTGATTTTTTTTTTGTTGTTTACTAGATATGATTATTCTTTTTTGTCTTTACTCCCATAACTTTCTTCATTCTGCTAGCTTGTTAATATAAAACTATGGACTTGGAGTCTCCTGTGCCCTATTCGGTGGCTAGATGTTGGTGTATGTGCCATGTTGTTGTTACTGTTGATATTTAATAACAGCTGTGTTTTGAGATTTCAGCAAAGATATTAATCTATTTTGATGAACACTCCTTTGAGACAATTCTAAATCATTTATTGTAAAAAATGTAGGTAACAGATCGTAATACAATGTGTCCTGTAGCTATTTTTTGATTAGGCCTCCAATAAACCAAAGTGACTTCCTGCTGTCTCAGTTTCAGCAGAGCTATGCACCCTGAACTAGAGGTTTATCATTGAAAAAGAGATCATTGTAGAAATATTATTCTAGAAGACAACCTTACTTTTTGTCATGATAAGAAATTAGCTACATTTAAAAGAAATTGTGGTTTTTTTTTCCGTTTTCAGTTGCGGACACGTTGTAATGTCACTGTAGGCTACTGTGTATGTCGGTGTGTGCGCTTATGTTTGTGTACAGTGCATATATATGTATGCGTGTGGGACAGAAATGTGATAATCTGTAAAATACTGTATATATATGACGCTGGTGGCTGTGTTCAGGCAGAATATATGTTGTGAATGTGTTTTGATGGACGCAAATGGAAAAGGATGTAATGCACAGAAGTGTGCGACTGTGTTAGCAACATGCCGACATTCTTCTTACATCGCAAGCAATCCTGCATGTGTGTATGAAACACTTTTGTGCTCAGTTCGCAGTTCTTGCGTCCCCCCTGGCCGAGGGACAATCAGAAAATGACTACTTGGAGTAATGAAGAGAATGTAGCACTGTTAAATGTATTATGAAGGTTGTGTGTGTGATTTGTGAGCAGAGAAATACAGAAAAAAGCTTACTTTTGTGAGAGTAATAAAGATATATGTTGAAATGGTTCTGTGTCTGCTAATAACATCTGCAACACAATAAATCAGGCACTGATTAAGGGCCGCTACAGGCTGGCTAACAGTATGATGTGTTTATCTGCACAGACCATCTTATACAGTACAGAACATGGACTACTAAGTATTGCCTATCATCCTTTGATTTTGCGTTATAAGGTCTAAACGACACTATTTTACATTGAAGCTTGCTTAAAAATATGAACACATTTTAATAAGAATAGTAGTGAAAATATGGTGAAAAGAGACTTAATTAACTGTGTAAATAAAATTTGTTTATAATCTGCTGAATTCAGATGTTTTTCACTTTAGTGTCGAAGTTCATACACTATATTAGTAGTATTAGTAGTATTTACTTGTCTGCCTTCA
>JAILXH010017592.1:41864-62764 GCA_023558415.1 Piaractus mesopotamicus | reverse complement strand
GGACAAATGAGGAAAACACAACGTGTTCAATTAGTTCAATTAGTAGTACAATTTAATTAGTAATTTGACTGTACTTGTCAACGTTACAATTCAGTTCATACAGATATCATCTGAAATACTGTGTCACTCAGTGAACCATACCATGAATAGACTGAATAATTCTTGGAGCCCTTCACTGTGACAGCTTGTCGACACATCCTCACACCCTGTTCTTGCGCAGTAACATTTTGTAGCGCTGACATGGAACAGTGGCATAAACCCTGGTGTGTGGACAGGTATACGGCCCGGCGACATGCAGCCGCCGTGTTTCAGACGCTGCATTAGCAGCTGTCTGCCGGAGTGGCCATAGTGCATGCAGCCAGGAGCAGCGAAGATTTATTGAGATAGAAGTGGTCAGAGCTGACCTTTAGGGTCCAGAATGAATCACAGCTAGTCTTCATATCTAATGATCTGGAAACAGTCAACGGTGACCTTTCCTCATGACGTTCACCGTATAACACGAGCAGGCTAGCTTTCAGAATTACCGCTTACCAGTCAACATATCAAAAGGGGCTGGAATTGTTATAAAGGCCGTAAATGTTAAAGAAGAACTACAATGGAAAAGTTGGTCTCAAATAGCACTGGACAACGAAAAAACAGGTTTTAGTCCAAAATTCTAATAATTATTGAGATATAGCAGTGTACTGGTTGTTTGAGATGTTTAAAGCTCAGCTTCTACACTGTTCTGAAAAGTGCATAATAAATGTTTGGATTGTTCGCAGGCCATATCATTCACTATGCATCCATCTTCATTAGCATGCCTTGTGTGTCTGATGATTTCCCGTCCACATAATGTCTCATTTGACCAGCAAGTCTGCAGGATGAAGTGTCGCTGCATTCTGCTGGGAGATACAGCAAGCAGTGATGGCATGGGCTTCCTGCATCATCATAAACATCCATTATTTGAATCCTCCCTCTTCATTCTCATTAGCACAGCCCCGACGGAAAGGAGCGAATGAACTCCACGACAACATGTTGCCCCGCTATTGTTTTGAAATAACGCAACTGTTTTTGCCTGCACGATTATTTCTGGATAATTGGCTTCAGAATATAAGGCAATTATTTCTCAAAACTAATTATTTTCTTTTTTTCCCCCCTCACAACAAAGGTCATTTTTCACACTGCAATTATGAACAGAAATCAATGCTCTGATGTGGACGTTTGTTGGTGAATTTTTTTATTTTTTTAATTCTTCCTCATTTTCTCTCTCTTTCATTCAGCATACAGGCATGACGGCTTGAGGGAGGCCTCTCTTTGGCACGTAGGGTGTTGTCCTGGCAACCATTCGGATGCAGTCGATGATGGGACAGACGCTGAGGCAGAGAGTGCAGCCGGTGCAGCTGTCCTGAACCACAGGAAGATGGGTCTCAGGGTCAAACGTAATCGCCTGCCAGAGAGAGGGCAGCACACAATATTAGATTACAATCATTACACCCTCATCAGGGGGTACGAGGAGCTACCACTGGACATTTAACAACACATGCACTGCCAGGTGCTCCACACAGCCGGAGAGAATGACTGGCTTTCTTATCCTTTACAGGTTCCAAAAGCTGGCATTTGAGTCATAGATCACTGGAGCACAGGATACATGGTAACTTACTGTGTCAAAGTACAGAGCTTCCATTAAGTCTGGTGCACTTCTTTTCATAAGGCACAGCATTTGACCACATGGAATGGACAAGTATTACTGCTGTATTTACAGCATTAAAAAAACAGTAGAAATATCATTGTGGCCTGCAAATATCGGAGCCCTTTTTTGCATCGTATGCCGGGCCACCTATTTGATCGTGACACATTATGTTGATGAATGCCTTTCTTTATTAGAAACCATTAATAACATGTAATCCCTCTTAGAGATCCACTCACCGACAATGAGCGTCACAATGAACAATTACTGCTTTGATAAAACTGGCCTGCTACTTCATCAATACCCTTATGATAAATTGTAGGAGACATTTATTTAGCAGGAGAAAGCAGGAGAAAGCAGAGACAAATACTTTAATAAAACTGTCACAGCTATCCCATCCCGCGCTCCTCTCCGAGCCGAGGCAGAGGGGGACCTCGCCATTTTCACTACTAATATGCATCAGTGGCTCTGCCGAGAAAACAAGGCCGGATAATGAGGTGCTTTTAGGCTGCCGGTGAGTGGGCCTGAGCAGCTCATCAGCCACTTTTCCACTTTTTAATTGTTCGTGTCAGCTTTGGGCACGGTGAGTTGGCCAGAGCTAACTTCAGTAATGGCTGCTGAACTGCAGGATCAGGGGCAGGGTAATGCGATCTTCCACCAGCTAGTGGCTATGCGGCTTTGGCAGAAAAAATATGAAACTCAGAGCCAGACAGGGGTGAAGAGAGAAAAGGTTATGGACAGAGGCCGCTGGCTGTGGGTTTGTGTGGGTACGGGCATGCATGCAGCGTGTGTTTTGTGCAGATTTGTGTGAATGCACCTGCGTGTGTGTATCTGTAAATGTCTGTGGGTGGATGGATGTAGCACCTGGTATCCAGAGTCATTGCAGGTCATGTAACACTTCCCACAGTTGATGCACATCTCCTCATCTATGAGAGCCTGTACTTGCTCCTGGTTGTTCAGCTCCTGGTATGCTCCGATGTGCTTCAGAGCTCGAGCTATCACGTCCTGACCACAGAGGACAAATAAGCGTTAGCCACAAGTTAGCTAAAATAAAACTTAAAATAAAACAGTGCTCCCCCATACTCATAATTTAAGATTTGGAAGCAGCACTGATGAATGGAGATGGAACAGGGTCAAGTCTTTGGGGCAGTGGTTCTCAAACTGGTCTTCAGGGATCCTCACACAGCCCACATTTTGGCTCCAACCCAACTTGCAATATCATAGGAATAGAACAAAAATGTGGACTGTCTGGGGCTCACTGAGGACTAGTTAGAAAACCACTGCTGGTCTTATTTTATTTCAACAATATACTGTAGCCCTTCATACATTACCTACAGATGTTCGATTGGTTAATAAACTACCAGGTGAAACTTGGTGATTCTTAACAATGTTAGGGTTAGGATTTGGAAAAGCATTAAGGTTGGACCAAGGTTATGGTTAGTTTTAAGTTTTAGTTTAAGCTTGATGGTTAAGACCAGTTTATGGTTACAAAAAATTATAGTGAATTTAAGTATCTAAAGAGTATATTGCAAAGGGGTTCTTCTATGGCAACGGCCACCAACCCTGGTCCTGGAGGAAACTGGAGCACTTGGAGGAAACCCACGCACACACACGTGGGGAGAACATGCAAACTCTACACAGAAAGGACCCCAGTCACCCAGCCGGGGAATCAAACCGAGCCCCTTCTTGCTGTGAGGCTGTGAGGCAACACCGCATTGCCCGCATCGCTCCAAAGAACCCTTTTGAGAACCTTTATTTTTAAGTGTGCGGAGGTGTAAATCTCTGACCTTACAATGATTTGATTTGATTGCAGTTCTTCAGGAAAGGAATCAATGCCTCATGGAATTTCACAATAATTAAATAGATTTGATTTTTTTTATATTAGTATTTGAAAATTGTGTTTTGGCCATAAAAATGAGTGCATTAGTAATTAGTATAATTGATTTTGATATTTTATGTGCAATGCAGTTAAATCATCACCTTCAGACGCATTTTTACAAATCTAGTGTAAATCAACGCTTACTTGAACTGTTGGCACAGGTTTCTTAGGGGTGTTGATTCTCGAGCCACCAGAAGGCATTGTGTTGTCATTCTGATTTGCCAGCTTCTGTTTGTAGTTTGCTATGGCCATCTTCTTCTCCTGGAGATATGGACCAAAATTGGGCAATCTCTGTCAGGGGAAAACCACACAAGACAACTGTTAAAACACAGTTAAAAATGCACCCAATCTTTAAATAGTCAAAACTGCACCATAATGCACTGAAATGATATTTTCTAAGTTGTATTGACTCCACACACCCCGTCTAGTCTCCAGTCTTTTTATTTTATTGTTCTGTTTTAAAACATTAGGTTATGAAAAGGTACAAATATGTATTTTTCACCTGGGAAAACTTATTTAAGGTACACAGTTGGACCTTAAAACCACTGCTGTACCTTTGAGGTACTTTTACATTGTTTGTACCTTGATGAACGAAAAATGTACCTGCACAGAACCTTTATTTCTAACAGTGTATATGTTATGCCAGTGGGCTTCTAAACTGGAAGAGGTGTTTCTTTTCACTCATCTACCGTATTCAACACAAAACAATCATATTCTGCATTCTGTGTCAACCATTCTGCGTGGTGTTGAATTTCTACATCTTTCTCTCGCTTTTATTCAGTGCTGTGCGTTCTTCTTTAAGATCTCCTCACCAGGGAGACTGGTATTTATGCTTACTAGTGATTATTGAGTCATTGGGCTTTAGATGCCATGTGTACTAAGGCATCAATGCTGCATCCCTCATTAGAGCATCAGAGAAAAACAAACATGCAGGAGAAGAGAATAAAAGCTCAAAGCCAGCCTGTCCGACTGCATTAAAGCCTCACCGCTCGCTTTTGAGTAGTGGCCACTGTTTTTCATCGTCGAAAATTAATGAGATCCTTTTGGTCAACATTCAGCGGTTTAAAGTCCTAGCAACTGGGGACATAACTGATTTCATTACATGTGGGTAAGAGGCTGAAAGGTTGCTTGTGTATTGTACAAGTCGACTAGATTTTAATGCTTAAAAAACATGTTGGCAGGCATGTTAGATCAATATTACACCTCTGTTCCCCAAAGCACACGGCACACATTATACAAATTGTTTGTGTATAAAAAGTGAAATGAAAGTTGATGCTGGTCATGCCGAGTGATTCTAAGAGATTACCGTCCTTGCTTTAGCACGTTTGTATCTTTTGAGGGACCTGTACTGTAAAATCATGCAATATATTTGCAAAAATATTCATTTGCCATTCAGGCTTAAGACATTACCATGTCAAGGAGCAGGGATTGCCTGATCGCTCAAAGTGGAGGCTGCAAGCTAATGCACTCAATGTTATTCCACAGAAGTGATCCTATGGGGAAACACTATTTCACTGCATGCACTTAACATGCTGTCTGATATGGGCTGTTATTACCATGCAGTGTTCCGAAACACGTTTTTCACCTGGACCTGAATGCTGCACGCATATGGATAAGTGTTCAGACTGTAGACTTTTGCATAGCGTGCATGCACTAAAAACTGAAGTGTTCTGGATTTCCTGAAGTGGTTTCCAAAGACTCTTCACTCATAGACATATGCATGTGTTTGTGACTACACATTAAGAGAGAGAGGCGAATCAGAGGGATTCAGTTTTACAGTGCAAAAATATATGCAGACATTTATGTAAGGATAGACAGATCACTTGGCTAAACGGAAAGAGCAACATATGAGTCTTGGTGCTCCCCCCTGAACCCGCAAGCCTGATCATGGTGCTGCTTCCTCCACGCTATAGTGTGCCTAATAAAATCCACTGTAATGGAATCCATGCAAATGTGAAATTAATGCCTTCTCTTTCAATCTGGCTCTCTCCTCATTCCCATTCTCTCTTCCCTAACTCCCTCTATGGCCCCTCTCGCCGAGCCTCTCTCTATCTTGTGCGATTCATGAGGAGGTAATTTGACGCGAGGTTCGCCCAGTCACCCCATTATCGTCACACACAGCTGCTTGCCGTGCGGCTGATGGGAGGGGGGCCGGAGCTGGCCGATTCCGCCACAGCGCCGCATCTCCTGGCGTGTGCTTAAGCGGAGAAGTACCTGCTCGTGGTGATTTCCCTAGATTACCATATTCATGACAGTTTGGAGTGAGAGAATTCCACACGCCGCTGCCCTGGACGCAGGAGGGGGAATTACGGGGCCGGCTGGCAGGCACTTTGTCTTCAGCCTGCCGAGGACTAGGGGCCGGCCTGCAGCTTCTGCGCCGTTGCGTGGAAACAGCGGGTGTGAGGGGCAAGCAGCTGTGGCAGCGGGATGTGGCGCACCGCCTGTGTGAAAACGCAATCACACGCACCAGCCCGAGCACTCCAAATTCATTTCATCCCCCCGACTCTGGGGGCAGAGAGGAAAAGAACGGCTAGGTGGGCACAGCAGGCCAGGCCAGCCAGAAACACACAGGGTGATCAATACTGGCTGGTACTTCAAATTTATTTGCTTCTGCTTTTTGCAGACGCTTCCATGTTGAATTATCCTCTGAAATTGAGATCCAGACAGGCCTGTCAACATTATAAGCGAAAGTCCTCTTAAGCTCGGATAAATATAGCCCCTACAGAGTAAGCACTGTGAGTTACTACAGCTCCTAATGAGAGCAGTATCTGAGCACGCCCACCTGAAATGGCTTTCGTTCCACTTGGAAAACTAATGAAGACTTTATTTCCCTGGCAGAAATTCTTAATATTTAATTACTTACTTTTAACATATTCCTAAGAATCAGTTTAACTAGTTTCTAAACTGCTGCACCACACCGATAGACATGCGCAGCAAATGTATAGAGCAATTCTTCATTTTAGCAACTAATGAAGAATCTCCACAAAAAGATTAGAATACCAACATGAGAAGAAGGAAACATGGCAAGAGCCATTTTGGCAGGTCTGATGAATCACAACAGAAGGATGGAGAATTTAATGCTGGAAATACGGCAAAATTCTTTTGGCAGCTACATATTTAGAATCTAGTCTAAACATGAAATGAAGCCAGTCTCATCACTCCTGCTTTTGTTTTTGGAAAGTTAGATGCTGCAAAGTTATTCTGACACAGCAGAAAAACAAAGCCTCATCCTGGAGTTTTCACTGTAGAAGCTCACTGTCAAAGCTGTTGCAGATAAATGCTGGTGGAGATGAAGAGCATGTAGCATGTCTTCATCTCCACTGGTAAAAAGAATTCACTTGTATGTGTGACATCAATGCATCATAGAGAATGCTCTTAGTGAAAAGCATTTAATAGAACAGCAGTAAAATCACAACACATTGCAAAAGGCACATCATTTCAATTTCTCTATGCATTCATAAGCCGCGTGTTTTGCAGAATGCATTTATATGCTGTCTGAGTCCATTACTGTAAAGGCTGATCAAAAGTTAGATGTTGCACTCATCCGGTTTGTGCAGGTACAATGAGAGGATGCCGTGCCACAAGTTTGAAGTGAAAACTCAAAGCTGGGCACACGCAAAGCCATCCAGATGAAAGAAAGGTTCAAAGCAGAAGCAGCCAGAGATATGCATATTCTTCCGGAGAGCTCCTCAATGCGGTCTGACAAGCCTGCATCAGCCAGCAAAACGGCGCTGTATGATAAAAACATTAAGGCTTATTGCTCTCCATTGTCATTAAGGAAAGACATCCGGTCATGAGTCTGACAGAAGGGGAAAAAAAATAAACAACGCTGAAGCATAATAATTGTGTGATTTATCCGTACTAAACTACAGCAGTGGGCCGTAATTAAATATGAAAACCTAAATTTATCTCTGAGTGTTCAGCCCTCATTAATTTAACCCAGCGACAACACAAAGTCCTAATCCAGACGCAGTGTTTTTCTTTCTTCTTTTTCTTCTCTCTCTCTCTCTCTCCCCTCCCCGTCCTCCCACCCAACCATTACGGAGCATTAAAATGTATATTAGGCTCTAGGGCCCATCAGCAAAAACCACAGGGAGAGAGAGGGAATGCCCAGAGAGGCGTCAGGCAAGTCAAACTCCGTACTGGGCATGGCACAAAGTGAGGAAGACACACACTTAGGCTCATTAAGACAAAGCAGCCTCTCCACCGCGTCCCGCATGTTCTGCATGATAGCCGCCTATTTGTTGTGTAATAATTCAGCGGCCGTCTATTGAAAAGTTGCCTGAGTGGCTGAGCTGTGTGCGCTTTAATGAAAGTGTTGGGTGGCATGGTACACCCTGCCTGCCAAGCTCATGTCTTCACCAACCGCACAAACTCTCCTAATTGCATGCGGTGTTTTTCCCAAAACACACACACATACACACACTCTAGTGCACAAACACAAACACACACACACGAGAGAAACTGTCATCAGCTTGAATTTTAGCTCCTTTTTTCATTTGCATTGCCCTCCTCTCAAAGCAAAGTTGTAAATCAAGAGTGCGGGGTAGTGAAGACAACAAATAACCCATCAGTGCATCTGCGATAATAAATGAGAGAGGCGTGCTGCTTGACACAAGTAATTGTCAATACAGAGAACAATTTAGTAGACAGGAAATTATCACTGGAGAAGTGGAGCAACCTGTTTCAACCTCTCTGCATTATCCAAACTTTAATGGAGAAAGGTATTCACTAGTGACTTACTAATCTCATCCAGACAGTTTTGATAGATATCATTTGTATTTCTCCTCAAAAAAGGAGGCAATTTATAAAATACAAACCCAACAAGTCCGGCTGATTGAGTGGAAAGATGCCTTCAATCAACCTTATCTCTAGGAAACTCTGCAATTTACACTGACTGTTCTTCTCTATACAGGAACATGGACCAACAGTAAAAGGCTTCAGCCTAGAGCTGGGCGATATGGCCAAAAATGTTATCACGATAAACAAAATTCATATCGCTCGATATCAATACATATCGCTCGATATCAATACATATCGCTATAAATGTCAAATCGTTATTTCTTTCAAGTTTGAAGGCTGATTCTTGCTCCTGGGTGGTTCACTGCTGTTTTAAACTATCCTTTATGGTCAGAACACGACAAACACTCACCAAACAGTGCAACATTTCACAAATCTGTCATGGGACAGTGGGAGAAAGTTTCTGAGTAGCTGTTTTTCCAGCTGGAAAAGCACAGGCGCAATTTTTTTAATAGTCATAATTTAAGAAAGAAAAGATTATTTTAGCTGTCTGGTGACGAGTGCTTGGCTACCCCGTTGCAAATGCTAAGCAAGTGGCCAACAACAGTGCTAAACTGTTCAGTTTCTCAACAACGTCAACTTAGTACGACCAGCAAACACTAGCTGGCCCGGTAGCTACATCATGATGGATCACATCACCTTACTGCAATCACTCCTACTACAAAACCCTATCAGAGCATATCACAGTATTCAGACACCAGCTAGCAGACGACTGAGTTTCTCTATTCTATCGTAACGCTAGTAGTTTGAGGGGTGAACCGCAATATATCAACACCAGACAGAGTCCTCCTTTTAGGTATGTTTAAACTGAAAGCGGTGCATTTGTGTCTTGTTTGATCTACAGTATCATCAATGCGCCGTGTTGTGCGAGTGACGGAGCCGCTTCAGGTTAGCCAGTTACTAAAAACAGCTAGCCTGTAAAGACAGCGCTCTCCCGCTCTCCAATGCCTCACAGCTTCCTCAGTTTACTTTAGTTTAAATCAGGGCTGTAACTGCATGAACCACTTTGTTCTTTCACTTTCGTTGCTTGGGAATGCACTAATACTTAAATATGACTCTTTGAGCGCTGTAACAGCGCTGTAGTTGTGAGGATTGTGATTTAACGCTGCTAAAGCTGGTTTGGACGTACAGAAAGAGGTGAGGTCACTGTAGGACAGTACAGTTACGCCACTGATCTCGTCACTCACGCTTGGTCGCAAGAGAACAGTTTGCCAGTTGCTCCACTCAAACAGGGAATGTATAACTGCACGTTTCAGTCGTTGCTAAAGTACATTTGGCGACGTTTTTTTTTTTTACTCGTGGCCCCCGCCCTCTCTAATCATGTCAAAAAACTCCGAAGTGCCCCCTCTCCTGGCGACAGCAGAGTAGTGTCGCTTTCCTTGCAGTAGAAAACGCCACCAGGGCTGTCGCTGGAACGTGGAAGTGTTAAAATGGTATATTATATCGAACATTTATGGAACCTTTTTTGTCGCTCAATCGAGGAAAAGTTATATTATTAGTTATAATATTATTATTAGTTATATATAGTTATAATTATTGTTATCGTTTTATCGCCCAGCCCTACTTCAGCCCCTGTCACAATGCCAGCAGGCTCTGAGAGAAGCCTGGTACCTGTCTCAGGGGTCTGATATGTACAGGCTAATCCCGCTGAGCAGGCCCACACCGATGACAATAACTGTACATCTTCACACTGGCCAGGCTAATGGGACAGAGGCTTGCTGACTCTTCTCACATCTAATATGCACTAAAGCAATTCTCTAAACGGTTCTCTACAGGCCTGCCTTGCCTGCTCACAGCTTCATGCACTAATGATTCCATATGTCACATAAAATAAACATGATCTTAATTGGGCTTTTGGATTAAAAGATGGGAGCTTGGATTATGGCTCTGAAAGTAGTCTCTCAGCATCTCAGCCCATTATGATATAACAAATGTGTCTCCCTTCAGGGAAAAAAAAAAATGATATTGAGGCATCTGTCCTCTCATGCACACAGAAATTCAGTGTAGGCCTACACACCATGCATTGTTCTGACAACATTTACAGAAAAATCAGTAATGTAGTAGCATCTCCTTGCCCATTTTTGATGTTTTTCACCCACCTACAACAATGGTTTAATCACACAAGCTGAATTATTGTACAAAAAGAAAATCACTGACAAAAACTAGTCTGCTGATTATTCACAGTATGCATAAACCATTTTTTAGCATTCACCGTAAAACAGCAACATTTCGAAGGGATTTGGCATGCTTGATCCAAACTGCACTATGGAAGTGCTGTCACTCGCCCCACTTCACTGCCTGCCATGATGGCAGATGTTAGATTAGATTCATTACGTCAGTGAAGTCATGTGCAACAGCATGCGGGTTGCAATGCACTATGGGACCAGAATTTGCTTAGTGAAATCCTAAAATGTAGAAAATAACATGGAGCAAGCTATCTCAGTAGTTACATTTGAGAGGAATGTACACTATGAATGTTCTTAGAGGAAACATGGTAAATTAAGGTAATAACAGTCCGCTTCTTTTATTTGGGTTTCAAAGGCAATCGCTCTGTTGCTTTACAGGCACATAGCTGTGCGCATATAAACGCACACGCACACACTCCATCTGCTCCAGCCACTCCCTCCCTAACCATGGCATGAGAGCCAAGCTGTGGCCACTCGCTGAGGAGGGTAAAGCAGGCTGGCTGAAGGCTTCATTACCACCACAGGCCTGCCAGGCAACACGGCACCACACTGCCAGCCAAACTGCTATTTAAGAGCCTCCATGCCCCCACCTGCTGGCTGCCTCTCAGTGTGCCTATGCCCCACCCCCTGTTTGGCCTGGCTGGAGAAAGCAGAGGTGTGGGGGTGGGTGGTCAGGTCACTAGCAGGGCCGCTGTGGGAGGGCTTCAGAACCTGCCGGTTTCCCCCATGTACCAACACCAGTGGTGGGCTGCAGTCTTTTTTTTCCCAGCTAGTGGGCACCTGCAGTACAGGCTTCCCCATCTATAGGGGTCGAAGTGAAACTTCGCATCAAATTACAAAACTTTCCCTTTAAAAAATGGACAAAAGTTTGTTACATAGCTAAAAAAAACCTCTAGACATCTTAAAGCCTGAATTAGAGAATTCTGTCTTGTGTCCATTCACTTTTAAACATGTCATACAGTGTCAGAAACAACATGAGACTACTAAACAACTTGATGAGGTCTGTTTACAAGTGCACAGTGCTAATTGATAGATAAAAGCCACCAAACACAATCGACTACATCTGGGGTAAGGAAAAACTGTTTCCATATGATTTTTGGCTATCGCTTTAATGGTTTCCAGCAATACACATGTGAGTCGAGTCGGGCAGCAAAGCACCACACAGTCATGGCATAGCAGTGATAGCAGTAACTGGTCTTTCACGTTCTCTGCACACATTGCACTATGAGCTCAAACATGCTGCTTTTTATTGGACATGCTGCATTACTGCTTGCTCATTGCATTGAAGGTGAAAAAAATCAAACACACATTAACTAGTTTTCAGTAGAAGGAAACTGGGGGGAGGAACACTTTGGAAATGGCATGGAAAACCCCAAATGGCGCAGCACACTTAAGCATCAAAGATGTGCTGCTCATCCCTTGAGGTAGCAACGCTCACTACAGAGGCTGCCCGTTTGAGACAGCACTCTGACTGCTTACATTAAACAAAGAGAGAGAAAATATGTCTTTAGTTGAGCGCCGCTTTAGGCTCCCCTTTATCAACTGCCATTCCTGTGAATTGCTGTGACAGTGACTTCTGTGCACTCAACCTCTCGCTCTCACATTCCATCTCTTGAGTTATAGAGCTATCAAACTGCCTTTTCCTGCTAGCCTGCCTCATATCCTCTCTGTGGCTCACTTATTCTCCAGCTCTACTCCTCCACTGCACACACTTAAAGTGGAAATGCCCCTCCCTCCCTCACAACTTCTTGCCTTTTGTTTGACACAGTCAATCTTTGTCTTTGCCTCTCTGGTGCTGCAGATGAAGTGTGTCTGTACAGATGCTTTCCTTCTCCAGTCCTCGGAAACTCTTGCACAGGTGAGCTGTCAATCACAGGCCTCATTCAGGGCTTCAGCAGGGGCCAATACAGGAGAGAGGCTGACAGGCAATATCTCCAGCCTTCAGCACCCAACACACAGCATATTCCACAACACCCTCTCTATATTAACTAGACTAAAGGATGACCTCGAGTGCGTGTCTCTTTTTTTCCCCTCAGTAAACTGCACTGGTAAGCAGCAAGTGGAATAATGAAAAACTCTGAAATGGCATCCGAAAGGCCAGAGACATGATCTCTCCAGCGGAAGTTGAGCGCAGTGGTTCGGGAGTTTACAATAGCAGAAGTAAATCGTGGTGGCCGCAGGAACTCAAGGGCATTGATTTGTAGCAGTGCGCTCGCATCAGAGTGCCTCTGGTGTGGCCCTGGCTGTGACCCATTCGCTGAGTGGCTTTTCCCTCCTGTGTGTCACTGCGCTCTAGTGTATGGCAGTAGATCTGGTCCTGCGCTGCCTGGGGCTGCCTGGGCCACACGGCTCTGTCTGCACTCATGTTTCTACACAACACTTTACTAAAACGCTGCTCCCTCCGCTCATGCAACGCCGCTGTTATTGTTGTCGGCATGCCGACGACTCCAGCAATAACGTCCCGTTGGCATAGAAATGACTTACACTTATCACTCCTCCGATATTGCCTGCTTCCCACTCATTTATTTCCTCATTCTCTGCCACTCGTTTGGCATTAGCATTTAAACTATTGCGCTCTGCCATGGCGAGATGTCCTGCCGTCAGAAGCTGCGAAAGGCACTGCCGGTGCATTTGAAAGCATGCGCGGGCTTCAAAGCCTTCCCTGGGCTGGTGTATTAGCAGGAGTGCTGTGATCTGATAAAGGCCTCTAATGCACCGCTTTGAAGAGAGTTTACTGAAGTTTTTCTCATTTACATATTGCCTAAAATTTCTCGTGCACAAATAATAAGGCAGATTACCAAAGGCAGAATGCACATGCAAAACATGAGCCAATGAATGTGCGAATGGCTGCTTTTGTCCAATCTCATTTTCAGTTTCTCTCTTATTGTGATGTTGCTGTTATGTAAATGTCCTAGGCAAATGGAAAAAAAAAAAACTTGCAGCCTTCAAGTAAACCAATTACTTTTTTCCTGCAGCTCAAAGGAAACTTTTGTATTTCAGGTTTTAGATTAGATCTCACAGCAAACCATGCCCCTTCCCACAAGCTCTCTTGACATTTGTGGTTCTTCTCTGCCATTATTGCTTTTATTAGCAGACAAGCTGTGACCTGCCCTTCATTAGGTTAAGATTATGGTCATTTTCCCCCAAAAGGCTCCCTTCTTTTTTCTCACAGATGTACTGTAACACAGCGCCATAAAGACTGACCTCTGCACTCCATCAATTCACCACGTTCTCTGCCGCTATATGAAATTGCTTTACCATAGAAGTGGGCATTTTATGCTTTGGACAGTGCTGTAATTATGTGAATTCCTGGCCTGTAATAACAATGTAACATAAATGAATAGATACAAGTCCACAGCTATAATGCCAACGCTGCATTAATGAGTACCTGCTCTGACTGCTCTGGAATTACAGTGTGTTACTACTAATGGCCAGTCAGAGGCCTATAATAAAAAAGGATAATGCAGAGAGAATGGGAGAACAGGTGTAAAGACTAGAGTGGGGCTAATAGGCAGAAGCGCAGGGTTTTAAAGTGGGTGTTAGTCACTCACCTTCCCCACCAGCTCCTCCAGTGTGGGCACAGGCTTGCCTTGCTGGTGGCGGATGGTGGGAGGAGATTGGCCATCCCAATCCTGCAGCTCCTCAATGCTCTTCAGATACAGCAGAGTTTTCAGCCCCACACAGTAATCCTCTATCACTGTGAAGTCCTGATTCTGCACTGCACTGCACACCTGCGCATGAACATACAAAGACACATTTTGTTTTTATACAAAATATGTGGAGTCCAAAAGAATCTAGACAACCCTTCATTCTATCGCACACACAGCTTGTACAATCTCCATAGAAAAACATTGCCAATAGGATGTTGTTTAGCTCTTGTTTCATTGTTACGTTTTTGGTGGAAAACAAAATCGTGAACCGCCTAATGGAAAACTGTCCAGTCAGTAATTTTTTTCTTTACTTAAGTGGCACAGCCAAACAAACTGTCCCAATGGTTAGGCCTTCAGGAGCTGAACAGAAAGCGTTATGTGTTATTTTATCATAATTAGGAAATGACAGTGGAATAAATCATGTTTCGATTTGCAGTGGCTGGGACCAATTTTGTGAGAAAAAATGTGACTCCAGGCCTTCTATGAGTCCTCGATATATCACTGACAGCATACAAGTGGTAGACTAACCAGGTTTTAGTCAGTTGTTAGAAATGGAAAACAGCATTGGCAGCTCTATGCCAGGACACTTAGGGAGTTACTATAAAACTGCCACATACAAGGTAAAATATATGTTATTGTCAGATACAAGCTTCAGATAAAACATACAGAATGAGCAAAAAATGTTAATGTGCACCAGCATTAGCTTAGTGCTGGAACACTCTTAAAAATCTAACAGAGGTGCAGGCAAAAATTAGCATCAGCATAGACGTGGGTTAGACTGAATTTTGACATTTATTTACTCTAACTAAAGGCCTAGCACTAATTGTCATGGTTCAGAACTTATAATGTAGTAAGAATTTTCTAATAACTCTAAACTTAACCCCCCAACCCTTAACTTCAGTAACCAAAAAATGGTTTTGCTCTTTCAGTTAAAAAAAAATAAAAAATTCACATGCAACTTTGGTAAAAAGCACTTAACAAAGTCAGAATCATTCTGTTGGTTCTGACATTATAGGTCAGCCCTCTTTTTCTCTGGTTTACCTACACAGTCAGGATATTTCTGTTATGAAAATGTACGCAAACAAATGCCCACATGCACTCACACACATACACACCGAGCAAGAGATTTAGGCTTGATTAAAACGTGCACCATTACATCAAAAAGACTGACGCAAGCAGGATATACACATCCTGAGATACTACAGGTGACCTTTAAAGAAATCTAATAAATGCTCCCCTCATACATAGTGCAAAGATGAGCCTGATAAATCTCAGCTTAAGCCACTAATCAACTGAACCAAACCTCATGTTGAAGCCCTTTCGATTGGCTCTTATATTCTGGGCTTAGCGGGTGTGATTTGCATGGAGCAGTGGGACTTGGGCCTTTGTGTATGTGTCTGTGGCACTTCAGACAGCAGTCACAGGGAGTCTTAAAAAAACAGATAAGACATGCTTATCTCACAGCACCATCACTGATCTGACATCAGCTTGCAACAGCTAAGCGCTACCTTTCACAGGATAAACTCTCAGCTATATAGAAACCGTTCACAGCTGACTCCTGACTTATATGCACACCTTGACTCCTCCCTGCCATTTCTTATCTCAGATTTCTCTACCCCGCCCAAACAAAAGCAGTCACAACAACGAACGCCTGGGGATGTAAGCGTGGCTGTGTCAATTGTGTATTTAAAAATTAAATCTGAGTCAGAATGCCACATGCTGAGAAAATGGAGCCATTTATTCTAGCTGCCCATGTCTGGCTTACAGATACAGTATGTTTTCGTTAGGATTCTGATTTGCATAAAACTTGTTACTCTGCTCTGCTGCACCAGCCGTCTGTCTCTCCACACACACACAAGCGCGCACACACACACACACACACACAAAATAAATAAATAAACAACAAAAAGAGTCCAATTAAATTTGATAACATTTCACCTTGATTTAATTTCGACAAATACAATGCTGGACATGTAATTTAACAATGGCTGTAATTATGTCATTTAGGAGGGCAAAAACGCTTGAATAAGCCACACATGCCACATGTACCGACCACAAAAAACAATGGTGCTTCTGCTAACAGTTTGAACTAAGACCAGGAAAATATGTGACTGACTAAAGTAATTATTTGCCTTGGATTAAATGAAATGTATTTATGATACTCTACAAGTCAAAAGTTTAAAATTTCAAAGTTAAACTTTACACATTCTGTCTGAAAGAACTACTACCTCAACCAAAAGTGACCCTGATATAAGATTTCAAATTTGAACCAAAACCTAAATATTCATATTCCGAAAGGCAAATGAGTACTCTGAGTCAAAGCACTGCAACCTCATTTATAGAACTGCTCATGAAATATGTATGAATGAAAGTGAATGAATTCATTAATTATGATAAACAGAACAATTTGTGATCTTCCCATGGCTGGAGTTGTAAAATCTGAGCCTTGTTGCACTGAGTGGAGGAATATGTCCATTAGTGCTCCTCATTTGGTGGGGAACATCAAAGATGTGATGCCCTGCTACAGAGCATTTAGTCCTAATGTGGCTGACTCCTGAAATAAATCGAAGTGAGAATTTCTAAGTAGTTTCCAGGCAATTGAGGCAGCAGGTCCTTTTTATCTACTCTGAAAACTGTGGCTGTGCATTGATTTCGACTCCTTCTGAGATCTCAAATGCTTTTAGATCCCCCCCACACACTCTCTTTGTCAGCTCTTTTATTTCCAGTGATAAAATTCTGGCATTTAGCAGAACACCATCTTCCCAAAAGAGAGGGAGATTAATTCAGTTTGGCATCCAAATGTTACAATGACTATGTATGAAGCTCTTGTCCTTTTGATTAGAGCATTATGCCCAATATGCCAGAGGATATTAGCCACCGATATTTTGTATTGCGTTCCAGGTAAGAGACACTGGCTCTGTGAAACAGCAACGGATCTCAGACGTGTGTGGAGGTGAATACATTTCAAAAGTAACTGAATATGGAATTTTCTTTACTTTCTTTTGTCAATAAAACCCAGTAAGCAACCACCCCCACCCCTCCCCCTTTACTGGATTTTGTGAATTGAAGGGAGCACATAACCTTTTCCTTTTGTTTTCATCTATAGAAATACTGTACGTAGTGCTTCTTCAATCAATATCTTAACCATGGAACATGCTGCTTGTTAAAAGCTTGCTTTGTGCTGTCTGATCTTTCCTTCCCTACAGAGACACTTAGCTGTTTCTACCCGAATTACGAATTCCTGATGTTTTCTGGGCCACAAGTCATATTTGCTACCTGATGATGGCTCCTTTATTGCAGCTCACAGCTGTTTACATGCACCAGAACGGACAGAAATTGCAGCGTGGATCATTAAGATTGAACTGGCCCGGCCATTAGTGAAATACTGCTCCACTGCCCCAAAAGACCTGCCGACGACAACACTGTGACAATATGCTCTCGCTACTGCTAAATGCAGCAATTTCAATATCTCATTAGGACAGGAGAAAACCTACCAAAACAGGTGAACGTTATTAAAGAGGGAGAAGCAGTCCTTCACAACAACTCAGAGGCGACGTGAACGCTCGGTATAATATTTCTGAGCAAAAGCCAGTGCACGAGCAGGCTCTTTATGCCCTTGTGAACAGCTGTAGACAATAAAAGCAGCTAGGTTACTCTCACACACATACATGCGGAGAGCAATAGGCCCCATACAGAGCAGAAATCCCCTACAGGGTGATTGCAAAGCAATGTTTTTGGTAATGAATCAACTAAGAAGTATTGATCGACAAGTGGATCGCATTAGTTCCTCCAGCATATGGGCTTGGTGAGATATCTTTAGCTACAGACTGGTCCTCCTGTATCAAAAGAAGGCACACACAGGAAAGAAAAGCCACTTTAAAAGGGAAAGGAAGATAGTTGTTGTTCAGCATTGCTTCCATTTGGCACATAGCATAATCAAAAAGGGTCTTGGTAAGCAGCTGTCTTGAATGTATGACTTCAGAAAGCTGGTCTTCAATAACCAGAGAGTGACAAAACACCCTGATCGATCTAAGCAGAAATCAATACAGGATATGAATGGACTTCATTATATTGTTTGTTCTATGGAGAATATGTTTGATGTGGCGCAGAGTCAATCGCTACTTAGAGACAATAGCACAAGTGTCTCTAGCATTGAAACAGACAGCAACATACTTACTGCCCAGAACCATGATTCTCCCATTCAAGCCTTCTATGTTCCTTCAGTTCTGACTACAAGACTCCCTGATTGTATGAGTCAGAATTACACCTCATTCTTTCACTGCCATTTTTCAATAAAAAAAAATTTCTCTATTGATATAGCCATAGCCAGCATTCCTGAAGCATGTGGGAAGATGAAGTCTTTTTTGTGAGCTTCCCCTAGGATAAAACATTGCAGAGAGGCTAGAGAGTGTGTTATTACCATCAGAAGTAATGCTTTAGTCTTTGGCTATGATAAAAGGCTACTGCTATCTGTGTGTGGTTATTTTGCAGCAGCAATTTCACAAAGCCTTGGGCCTTTGAGCCATCACTGAACAAATGCCACAACGTGTCTCCTAAACAAACTGCAGACTTCCAAGTTCCATCCTAATCCAAGCTAGAATTCACAAGACTAATCCTCAGCTAAAAACTTAAACAACAAAATATATTTTCTTTCATCCCAGAGAAACAAAAATCTGTCTAAAAGCAAGAACGCTTCACAAATAGTGATTATATTTTAGAAGATGAAATACAAATTAAGGCTTTTCAAAGCAGAGAATCTGTAATTGAAGGCATTATGATTCGATCAAGAGCCCATTTTTATTCCATAATTAAATTTTCATATTAATTCAGAGGATGAGTCTCTGGATGCATTACAAAAAAAGCCCCTCATATCCCAAGTGTTGAGACTTAACAGGTGGGTGAAGGAGAGGCATTACCGAAACATTAAATCATATTTTAAAAATAGTGGATGCATTTATTCACAGATAGTGATTCAATTTGCATGCAGATTCTCTGACTGATTACTCCCCAGACACAACCCATTGAGGATATAGACTTTGAAAGCACATTCCAATATTCCGTTTACAATTTATGTTTAGACATTAATTGAACTCAAAAGTTTTCCAATTAAAACTTTATCAACGTCTGAGAGGCACATTTTCACAATATATTTAGCTGAATGACAATATCATTCAAGAACAACTGCAATTGAACCTCATATTAACAAGCTAATCACATCTGTTATTCTGCGCTGAACCTGTATTTGACAGCCTGATGCAAGCTGGATTAAAGCAAATGTGCAAAATGAATTTAGACAGCCACAGTACCTGCAGTACTGAGGCTCCGGCGTGGAGAAACTGCAAGCCGGACTCCGCGGAGTCGATGCCCCCAGTGGCCAGGATAGGGAAGCCAGGCAAGGCCCTCGCTATGGCTGACACTGCACGCAAGGCGATGGGACGAATGGCATTACCTGTCACACGCAAATAGAAACACACAAACATCAAGAAATAAACAAATCTATATTTCAGGATATTGAATTATTTGATTTGCAGAGTAAGCTTCCAATATGTGTGAAACGGTCGGCCAGTAGTCTCTTTTTGTTCTGATCACAAAATGTACTTTCCACTCACACCATCACAAGCATTAATGACCCTCATCACAGTCATGTCTGCCTCGCTCTTTTTCTTTCTCTTTAACACATAAACACACACACTTGGTTTCAGACTGAAATCTCTAGGGAGCGCCGCTACCTCCTAATGTTACAACCTTTATTTATTTACCTGGGTCTCAGTGTCCTGAATGAATTAAAACCTCCAGTCCAATCCCGGTGACAGATGGAGCCGTTTATCACATTAGATTTAACCACAGTTAGCTGGCAGGCTTTTCCCTCATTGATCAGTGGGAGACATTGTCTCCCCTCATTTAGCTCCAGTGTCACTAAAGTCTAGTGAGGAGGCACTGGCAGACATGCAAATACCAGCTTTCTCTTTCATGTTAAATGACCCTTATTAATGACACAGAGAAAATAAGAAGAGTCTCAGTCTCCTTTGTTTTCTTTTTTCCTTACAAGCAGAAGGTATCAGATTGCCACATGTTGTACTTAAGAACAGAAATACTTGGAAGTAAATGTTGTGTGATGCAAAGATCTATCACACTTTTCATTCTGTATTTCATCTGCAAAAATAAAATGAAAAAAAATAAAAATAAATATATAAAATAAAATAAAAAAGTCAGGAGAACAGGGCAAGTAGCACAGCATGGCCCTGTTTCCAGTGTTGATCCAGCTGGTTTCATGGGTCACACGAACGTTATGGATTAAAGTGACAGGCTGCCTGCCTGACCACAGAGCTGAGGCATCCTCTCACCTTCATCGAGTGATGGGTTTATCTCCTCTAACACCATCCTGCACACTCCTCCCATGAAACATGCAATCCCTGACACCTAGAGCCATGTAATCTACTGACATGAATTACAGTCAACTTGGTCGGGGGACACTTAGCAATTCTGCTAGCTGACACTCAAATGTAAGCCTGGGGATTTGAGTGCGAGTGTGGGTCAGACTCACTGCCCACAGAGAACTGGAGAAAACATCTAGGGAAGCTTCTGAGGCTTCTAATTGCATTAGCAATGGATGAGCAATGCTCAGTGACTAGCCCTGCCCACAGTACATTCATGACACTGTTTCTATATGAATAATTATTCAAGGCAGAAAAGTCTCGGGACCTCATTTGATAGACAAG
>JAILXH010017487.1:7516-19446 GCA_023558415.1 Piaractus mesopotamicus | reverse complement strand
TAAATGTAATTCATTGTGTAACTACCTATGGAATTCATTATGCAATTATACATTACATGTAAATATTATGTAAAAAGCATATTAATAACCCATAGGTTGAACAAATCTGGTTGAAGTTACCCAACTAATCTGAACATTTTATCAAGTCAAGGGAGTTCACCAACTCAAAGTTCTTTTAGTACCAGTCTGAATCTGGGCAGGGTCAAATCGCCAGGGCAAAGGGGGTATCCGACCCACTATTTTTCAAAGCACTGGGGCGACGACCCACCACTTTCTGACTGGCGCGAAGAAGACGCGAGAGAGGCCATTATTTCTGCCACAAGAAGTGCTTTTTCATTTACACTAGCAGAAAGGTACACGGAGCATTGGGTGGGTGCAGCAGTATGCTTTTGATTTTGCCACATGGGTCGTGGAACATATCTTTGATCAAGAATCATCAACCTGATTGGTTAATGATTCCAACTGGTAAAATCTAAAAGAAGCAGATATTAAAGTAAGGTTTACTATTATCGCTTTGATTGTTATTCACATTAAAGACAAGCGTCTATATTTTCTGCTTTTCTGTTTTTATGGTGGTAAAGGTGAGAGTAACAGAGCACTGGCATCCAAAATTACTGACTAATAAACGAACACCTACATGTGCAAACTGGTGCACTTCAGCTGTTACAGTGTGAACCGAAACAAACCAAATGAAAAAGATGCAACATCACAAAAACTTTGGTGCGGGCTTTGGAAATTAACTGGGTATGAAAACAGCCGAATGTTCTTAAGATATGACAGCCAGTAGAGTTTGCTATCTGAACCCGAACCAGTGAAGTGCAGGGTCAAGCAAGCAGTGACCCTGTTCACCAGTAGGTTTATAGACGCGTGTTATTAGCATAACATAGTTGCCTTTTGTCACTCAGCCAGCTGCACTTTTTTGTTTTATTATTATTATTATCATTATTGTAGAAACAATAAGTTTTGCCCCACCACTTTTGGAGGTAGGGAGCTAACCCTAAATCTGGGTACACAAGCATGAGCATGAAGAGGAATTTCACTTCCAAGCAAATCTACCCTATGGGCTGTATTACCTAATAACAAGCATTGAATGGTGTACAGTTTGAGCACTTTTTTATGGGTTTTGAAACAATCTGACACTCCAAGTTCTCCATGTCAGTCTGCCAATCCTTCAAATGCAGGTTACACCACCATTCATCCACACCACCATTCACTCTTACCTGAGCCCAGGATCATGCAGAGCCCACTTATCCAGGAGACAAATCCGGCCATGTTCCGAGTCTTCTCCTCCATCGCTTTTCTCCACGTTGGCTCATCGAAGAGCTTCAAGAGGTCTACAGAGCCATGAGGGCTGCAATAGCCTATATATAGGCTTTAAGAAGTTCACATCTTCTGTGTGTGTTAATACTTCTTGAGGTCACTGCGTTTTCCGCTGCGTTGGTCACTTTTCCCCGCGAAGAGGAGACTTTAATCTCAGCGGAACTCACCTTGGTGCCTGAAGGAGAGATAAATGTGAAAATGAGCCGATTCTCCCAGGGTTCCTCTTTGGCGTCACGCTGAGCCTTCAGCACCACTGAAAAGCACACCTTCGCACTGAAGTCATAAACTAGAAGGGACCAGGGTCCGTGCTACCTGTACACGCTCCTGCTAGAGCTGCTCGTAAAAGCTCCTGATGTTGCTGCACTCCCTCTTACTTTCACCTAGTTCACAGCAGGCGAGTGTGAAGCTGTGGGCAGGTCCTACAGGCTGCGCGGAGGACTTTCGTTTCCACGCTGCGTTGCAGTGCGCGTGTTTTTCATACCCACAGGACGGAGGAAGTTTCCACGGTTGTTTCGATTTGCCTCAAGACTTCTTTGGACTAAAAACAGCCCCGCACTTGCCACTTTCTTGGCATCCCACCTGCTTGCCTACCTTCCTCTGCGCGCGGCTTGTGAACAAAGTTAGTCAGAGAGCGCTTATGCTAAGCTAACCACCGTCAACTTCAGCTTCGGCTTCAGTCTGACCGGTTTTAATGCCAAACGCAAGTTCGACAGGCAGTCAGAGCTGTTCGGTGAATTAAACGAGAGAAGCGTCGCCTCCTTTCACTCTTGGTGGAGAACACAGTCATAGCTTAATTCCGTTGTTGCGATGCGAACAAAGTCGTTCAGAGTGGTTTGATGCAAAGATGTAAACAAAGTTACAGACTCAGTTTTCTTTACAGTGGTGCTGATAGGAACCAGGGGTCACAATGTCTACGACACAACTATTGAGATTTTATTTACTGTCCAAAACCTCCACGGAACCTACACGTCTTCTGAGTTTTTGTGTGTACGCTCTTAAAAAACAGATGGTTCTTCAAGGGTACTTTAGCAAAGAAAATGGGTCTATACAGAACCATGAAGACTCAAAGAACCTTTCGCATGGTAAAAGGGTTCTTCGCATCACGAAAGGGTTCTTCTGATTGATGGAGAATGCGCATGAATGTGCTACAAATGGTTCTATATAGAAAGGGTTCTAAATTGCACCCAACAGGGTTCTTCTATTGTTACAAGTCTGATATTGTTACAATACACTGCACAAAATGGTATCTCGTCAAGTAAAATGATCTTAAATATAGTCAATGAACCTAATATTTCTCCTGTTGAGATTGTTGTAAGCTTAATTTAAGATTATTTAACGTATTTCTAGGCAATTTAAACTGTTATAAATGATTTTATTAAGTAAAATTGTCTCACTATATTGGCAGATGATTTTGCTTGTTTTAAGAAATGAGCTTGAAACCAGCAAAATTATCTGCCAGTATAGTGAGATAATTTTACTTAATAAAATTACTTAAAACAAGTGAAAATGTCTAGAAATTAGATATACAAGATGATCTTAGAATAGGTGCACAACATCAAAGTAATAAATATTAGATATATCGACCAGATTTAAGATCATTTCACTTGACAAGATGCCATTTTTTGTTGCAGTGTAGAAGAATCCTTTTGGGTGCTATATAGAACCATTTTCCTAAAGGTGCTATGTAGAACCCTCTACAGCACATTCTCCATCAATCTGAAGAGCCCTTTCATGATGCAAAGAACCTTTTAACCTTGCAAAAGGTTCTTTGAGTGTTCATGGTTCTTTACATAACCATTTTCTTTGCTAAAGAACGCTTAAAGAACCATCTTTGTGTAATGTTGATGGTGGTTACATAGTGGAAAATCTGAAAAAATAAGTTTTCTTTGGGGACTATTTTGGCTACAGTTGTACCCCCCTCTGCCCTTAATGGACTAAAATAAATGGTTTAACAAGACGTTTAAGACCAAAACTTTATCACAAAACTATTGTAAAACAATGTCTCATCATTCATCAGACTGAATATTCATAATCATTTCATGTAACAACTTTCTCTGAGGGAGCTTTGAGAAGTGGACGTCTGGTTCCTATCACCACCACTGTGAACAATTTTAAAGTTTCTCTAGAACGAAGCATCTCACACCGAACCACTCCGAATGACTTTACATTGTAACCATTTAATTTTTTAGAAATTATGAAAAATTAGTGGAGTTCCCTTTTAAAGGTGTCTTAACATTTCTCCACAATTCAGTCATTGAGATGTAAATAGCCATTCAGAGGGACCTGAATGGTTGATGCTTCTTTACAGTGGTGCTGATAGCTTCCTTTATAACATCCTGAATAAACACCCTTTAAAAAAGTGGGTTCTTTCCTAACAGTTATTAAGTAACTGAAAATTCAAAGAACCATCTGAATGCATAAATGGTTCTTTGGCTGGATAAAAAGTTCTTCTCTGTAATGGAAAACTTGTATGTTACAAGTTTGTAAATTCAAACTTGTACGTGGTTTTTTAAAGAACTTTATAAAGGGTTCCATTATTGTTACAAGACAATAAAAAATTTATTTAATACCATATAGAGCTCTTTTTTTCCCTTTTTTTGCTAAAAGTGTACCTCTTTATTATGGGTGTATTTCAAAAAAAAGTATTTTAAGACAAAAACTTTGTGCAAAAATGTGTATCTGTTACCATTTCGTGCAATGTGAGGGGGCTTTAGAGCCATTAAAGGGGTATTCCAAGGTTTTTTTCTCATAGTTAAACAGTTAAGACGTAAATAAAGTCATTAAGAGTGATTTGGTGTGAAGAGTTTAATGCCTCTAAAATCTACCTACACAAAATGTTTAAGAAAACACTCTCTGATGTCAGAGACATTGTTTTACGATAAATTTGAAATAATGTTTTGGCCTACATTTTATTAAAATATGCAACTACATGCTGATTGTTTTACAGCTAAATAATACCCAAAGTATAGACTTATATTTTGGATGATCACTATTTTATCATTATCAACGTTAAATATGAAAAGTCAGAAGGCACGTTCACTGTAGTTTTTGGACAGTAAATAAAATGCATTGTAGGACCCCTGGTTCCTATCAGGACTACTGTAAATATCCATATTCTCATGATATCTTAAGCTTCATATGTCAACATTAAAACACAAAAACAGTATTATTAACAGGAAATACATATGTGTATGCTTTGTAATGTACACAGATAATAATCACATAAAAATTAAAAAGCTATGTACTTTTTGGGCATGAACAACCATCCTGCTATCCCACTAAAATCTTTCATGTTTTTTTTTTTCAGTTCTACACTCTATGAATATCATACTTGGACTATTCATTTATATCCATGACCTACCACTGACGGTAGAATCCTTTCCGTGAGACCTCGTGAAAAATAACAACAATAGTTAAAGCAAATTACTTATTTATCCCTGTTTAAGATTATTGACTGACTGAGTATGCAGTAATAGAGAGAACATTTAAAGTTGACTTTGGTACACAGTGTGGGATTTCAACTTACAACTTGTGGTTACAGATTCAAGGAACTGAATCTGTACTATCACAAACAGTGCAGAACTTCTTGTGGGCTGCGTCTACTGTCGCAAGACCTCGAGGAAATTTTTCACCACTAACCACCACTAACACAGAGCTTGACATAAACGTGAGACATAAACAGTGCGACAAGTGAAAATTTGTGTCGGACAAGTAAATATGCACAGACAGGATAATAAATTCTTTTACATAACAAAAATTAATGTGTTCTTAGAGGAGTGAAAACTCGAAGAACGGGAATTTCGGCATATACCTTAAACGTGTAGACTTCCCAACAGAGTAGCCTACTGAGGCCTGAGTGTAGTGGTTACGAAAGGCTTCACTTCAGGAGCTGCAGCTAAGCTGATTAGTCTGAATGGTTTTTGAAACCTCCAAAATCTGACCAAGTGCCAGATAAAGCTCCAAAAAGAGTCATGGGAAAATGCTACTGACAAAAATGTATAGACTTCTGAAGTTGTGCATCATTCTGTAAGCAGCGTTATGCCCATTTTAGCACCTCTTTGAGTCTAAGCTGGATTTCTCTATGGCAAAAATGAATGGGATTCTCCCCATAAGTACAGAAAAAGTTTCTAAAGCTGGTATGTTTTGTCCTGGATGTCACTGGATCCTCTCAATTACGAAATCATTAAGGAGTCAAAATATGAACATTGCTATATCAGCGTTAAAGGGGGCCTGTTATGCCCTTCCGGTTTTTCCCTTTCCTTTAGTGAGTCATATAGGTTTTTTTTGCATGTAATCTGTCACAAAATACACACCAGAGGGAGCAACTCTCTCCCACAGAAACCAATTTTCTCAGCTGCCTAAGACGCCTCATTGGAATATCAGCCTTTTTCCTTTGTTACAAGATGATGCAATCTCTTAACACAATCCTTATTGCCTGCCTACTGGCAAGCTTGGCACGGCCTCGCAGCACAGCGGCTCCTGGAGGCCGGGAAGAGTTTATTCAGTTTTGTAGCCATGTCAAGAAGACGCTGACCTGACTTTCAGGATCTCACTCTGGCTCAAACTGATATGAACTGACACCACAGCAAAAATAACCACATCGGTGTTTACAGCTGCTCAGGAGAGGAGTCTCACTGCAGACTGCAAGACAGGGGCAGAACATGTTGGGGCGGAACTGCTCTTGCGGCTGACCAAGCAGAACAGAGTGGGCAGGCTGACCAATCAGAGCACACTGGGCTCATTGGGAGGCGGAGCTTAAAGACACAGGAGCTCTAACAGAGCATTTCAGACAGAATGTCAATAGAGATGTACAGTATGAGAAAAATAGTGTGTTTTTGGAATATTGAAGCACATAAAATTTTTCCAGTACACCCCAAAAAATAAAAATATGAACACTGAAAATGAGTATAATAGGTCCCCTTTAATAGCAAAAGCTACCACCCCTGCATACTGAAATGATGCCGCATGAAGGTAAGTCTACTATTAAATTTCAGCACTATTATATAATAATACCAACTACTCTTAATTCAATTTACTACTGCAAAGCAACTTAACTACCACACTGGACAAAGCTTGCTGGGTGTTTTAATGTATTTGCCTATCTTATGATATCAATTCAGTGCACAGCAGTGTTAGCCTGCATGCAGCAAAATTAATATTTCAGCTCCTTAATGACCTCATGATGCAGAAGATACAGTGACATTCAGAGGAAAAATGTACACAAGACAAAATGTATGAGGTTTGGAACTATTTTGTTAAACACAGGGTGAGACAGCACAGAGTTTCTGATATGGGCATTTCACAACGACTTCAGTAGCTTATGCAGACCGTTCAGCTTAGACCTCATAGGACTGATGCTTAGTTATAATGCCTTGCAATGTGCCATTAGTCTCAAATAAACCAGCCATCATGAATGCCACAATATCACCTATAACCCATTGCGCAGGGAGTGCCCCAGGGTTCTGTACTTAGTCCCCTTCTTTTCACATTATACATTCATTCCTTGGTTAGATAATTTGTAATTATGTTCTTATGATTACTACAGAACTACTTCAGAGGTCTATTGCCACTTGGAGGAATGAAATTGACTGGCTGAGGTATGATGAAGAGCAAGAGCCATAATAACCAGCAAACCATATGGGTTACTTTCACAAGATGTTATAGGTGTGCTTTTTATGATAACATTAATTTTATATAGAGTTAAGGAGCAGCAGTCTGTTAATACCAATGTTAGCTAGTTTAATATAATGACTTATTGAACGTTAGCAGTCTAGCTGGTCACATAACTAAACAAATTTTGACCCATTTAACATGTAAAATATGGATTTACTTGTTTGTGGGATAAATAAAAAAGCTTAACGTCAAGCTCTGTAATGCTGTTCTGCCACCATGTCTTTACCCAGGTCTTGAGAGGCTTGGCTTATGCAGGATACTAACTTGCTTGTGGTCCACACACACAAGTGATTTGTAATTTGGTGATTGGTAGATTGAAGTGGGACAAAGTGAAAGCTTATGAGGTTTGTGATGTTTTATAACCAGCCTTGGCAGCATGAATTACATGACTGAACTCATAGGTCTCATAGGTCTTTAAGTGGGGTTATGAAGAGCTCAGATGCATCTGAGGTAGCAACAATATTTTAAACATAATTGTAAGCAGAGTTTAAGTCATCAGATTGATGCAGTGGAGGTTTAAGGCAGCTCATTCCTCATTAAGTTCCAATTCCCATCCACCTCATGAGCGGCAGGTCATTAAACACTAAGGTAGCATTACAATCTCATTAAATAATACAGAATAATTCACTTTCTCTTGTTTCGCTGCGGGCTTAGTTAGGGATTAAATATAAGTCAACAATCATAACATTTTTGATGCTTAAAGACCTGCTGCCGAACAATCCTACAGTCAAACGTTAGAACATTATATGCCTGCAAATAATAGAGCCGTAGTGTCATAGAAGAGGTGGAAAAAATAATGATTCTTATCCTATTGCGATTCTCTCTTGAATGATTCACAAAACATCACTATCAGATTTTTTAAAGGCTCTGTGTTTCTCTTACTGTAAAATAAATAAATGCACATCCAGAAACTTTACTTGGCACAGACCAGATTGTAGTCGGAAAGAAAAGGTAGGATGTCACTGATGCATGTAGGTTTGCAGTCACAAATTGGTCACAATTTTCATGTATATGAAATAAAAGGCCAAAAAAACATTATAAGCATGACCTTATGCAAGAACACCGCTTTGTTTGACTACCTTGGCGAATTTCTAAAAGGTTAAAATGTTATAAAGGAGGAGACTGGTCACTGGTTGAAATATGAATAGGAAAGCTCGTAACGCTCAACATGGCGTCTGTTTGTGGAGAAAGTCCTGCCCTTCAAGAAAAAGAGCCAATCAGCTTGCTGCTTACTCTGCAAGCAAAGAAAGCTCCACCTCGTTGTTGAGATCTGCGAAGTAGCCAGAACTAGCAGAAAAAACATGTTTTTGTGAATGACATGTGTGAAGACCCTTTGTAAAGTTTAAAGAACCTCCATATCTTTTAAAGGTTCTATATATAGGGATGCACAATCCTAATCAGCCAAGATTGTAATCAACATTTTATGATATAAATAATGTGAGTGCAATTGCTCTTTATTTGAGTGCGCCTGCTACATCTATACCAAAATGTTGCAGCATGATCACTGAGTTAAAAAACTTATTGCCTCTTACTTTCAATGAAGCACCTTATTTAATTCATGCTATTTCATTTAAGAATTTAAACTGTCAGTTTTGTCCGATTTAGAAGTAAGTAATGTGATTTATGGGGCAACTTTGGCTTATAGAAAGTAACATGCTAGTGTGTTTCATGTGTTCATTTAGGCCTCACAGTGTGAGCTTTAAGTTAAAGAAGGCTAATAAAAACCGGTCAGAAATAAAAAAGGTCATCAGCCACTTTGGCTGCAAAGAAATCAAAACCATCCATAAAAATTCATGATAGTTCTAAACTTCTGTACCAATTATATTTTGCATGGAACCATACATTCAAGCTAATAACCACTTAGGAACATTTATTTTTAAGAGTGTAGAATAAAACATTATGTTTTAAATAGAAGTGTCATAAGTTCAACAAGCAAACAAATGGAATAATAGTTTCCTCCCCTTACATTTTAATAATGTCAAAGTGCCCAAAAGTGTTCCTGAAGATGTACTGCCATTCACATTTTTGTTCCAGCCCCCCTTGTTCTATTGTTTAAATGCTCCTGTAGACCTAGCTGTACTGAAGTTGATTCCTCTGTATGTTCTGCAGACTACTTTTGCCTCAATGCACCACAGAAAAGGAATGTATAATGTTGCTCCTGAAGAGTGCCTGTAGAATTTACTGCCAGTTCTCATTCACTCCTTGCTCTAATACACAGAACATACTGTTTAGCTGTATAAGCAGAGTTCAGTTTAGGAACAGAATAAAAATGAACAACATAGCTGCTTTCCAGAAGTAAGGTCAGAATGTTCCAGAAAAAGTCTTTGAAGTTCACTTTGTGAAACGAAAATGTCATGACAAAGCACATACCTATTATGCAGTTGTTAATATCTCACTTTGGAATTTAGAAAATGCCACAGGACACAGTGGGGAGTAACCGAAGAGAAAAGATTAAGTGCCACCTTGTTATTTGATGGCAGAAAAAAAATCCAGAAGTTCAAAATCTACTTCAGTTTACATCTGCAAATTCTGATCAACTTTAGGCAACGCAAGCTATAATGCCTTGCTATGTGCCATTAGTCTCAAATAATCCAGCCATTATTAATGCCACAGTAACATCTAGAATCCTTTGTCCAGGGAGTGCCCCAGGGATCTGTCATTGGTCCCCTTCTTTTTAATACATTTCACCCCATGGTTAGACAATCATGTTCTTAATTTTCACATTTATGTCAATGACATTCAGATTTTTATTATTACCACTTGCCCCACAGTTTCAAGCCAGTTATTGAGTGGATATATAGCAGATTTAAAAAAATTAAATTATATTGAGTGGATATATAGCAGATAAAAAAAAATTTGAACACTCCTGGTCAAATTACATTTTGTAGTTTTTCTAAGTGAAAATCCTCTACAACAGGGTTTCTTAACCAGTGGGCTGTGGACCACAGCTGGGCCAGAAAGAACCCTCTGGAGGTCCCGGGACCAATACTAAGGGGGAGCAAGTGGTCTGTAGTGGGCTGCTTTTGATTTTAATTGTACTTGATTGTACTTCAGCAGAGCATTAAGACTACAAATAGCAGAATGACAGAAGAAAGTAAGAGTTAGCTGAGAGGATGTCAAGTACGTTTCTATGGAAATACGCATGCGTAAACCCTTAAATTCTAGGCTTATTACATTGTAAGGGGTATTATTAGTACCTACAGGACTTCAGTGCAAACTGGCTGAGCTATTCTTAGGCTATAGAAGTGTGTAATAAAACTTTGGGCCCACCGGTTTCAAGGGCTAAAGGGACACTTTCCAGAAAACCTCATTATTCTCAGTTATGTATTTAAGAAAAATAAAAAAAAAATCCAGACCTGGAAAGTGAGATTCACTTTCACAGACATTTTCAAGTTCTCCAGGACCATTCAGGGCTGGAGCTGAACTCTGCTGGAAGGCAGGCCTTGAGGAGCTGGACTTGCACTGCTGGTTTAATACGAAAGCAACAGGAATGTAGCTTAGCACAACCTTGTGAAAGCTTTCATTTTGATTGTTTCAAGCTAAACCCAGCATCTTGTCATTTTTAATTGGTTTTACATGGACCATGTAAATGGCTGCTGAGTTATTTTTTCTGTCTGTGGCTAAATGCGGAGCAAATTCTTGATGTTATCATACGTAGAACCTTCAAAGAACATGGTTTATTTGAGGCAAAATGCTTGCTATGGTGGGAATGCCAGACTATAACGTGCAAAGTGAAAATTCAACCTTTTTGGAATGCTTGTGGTGACACAGAGGAATGCAAAAAAACAAACATGCCGCACCAATAAATACTTTAAAGGTACACTCCACCCACTCCCTCATACCTTTAAGGTTGTTGATAGTGATTGGGAACTAGTAGTTCTGGTGACAGAAAACTATGCAGTGCTAACTTGCACTGTTAATTCAATGGTAGCCATATTTCATTTTCATTTTTATTACATTCATTAACAACTTGCTGCTGTTTCAGACACAGTATGACTTACTGTCAACTATAAAAATGAATAAAACTGTAAAGCAAAGCAATAAGCCACTTGAGGCCATGCATTACAGTGATTTTATCACAGGTAAGAGGATTTTCCTTCAGTGCAGATCATGTCTAATAACAATCTTACCTTTACTCTCATAAAATTACTTTACTATCATAAAATCCCTTGGCTTATCGCTTTAATAAATGACAGGAGTGACCTAACTTTGATGGATACATTTATTACTCAGGTTTTTGATATTTTCATGGTTTACATACCTCCTTTACTTTCAACATCTTTTAAATATTCATATTTTTACTACTACATTTTGCATGCTCACCGTGATGTTTGTAAGCGTACATGCTGTGAATATAAAAGGCATTTTACCGACAATGTCACAGTCATAAATCAGGCCTGAAAATCTTTCCTTGTTATTCTAAAAAGATCTCGTCCTTGTCCTGCTACTGTTAAGATCTTGTTTGACACCATGTATGGTGTTTATTGTTTTCACAGATGTGCACTGTTTGGACACACGCAGCTGCTGTTATCAGAGTGGTTTATCATTGTTTTTTGTGCATTGTTAGAGTTCAGATTTTTGCACCTGTTGTAATTGTGTTGTAGCTCACAGTAGTTTTTGATAGTAATTGTTTTGAGAGCCTTGAGATTGGGCCATGTAAAGTCTCTGTACTTGGGAAAACTTGTGTGTTCGATGCCTAGACAAGCCAGTGACAGGACGTGACATTGTGGCAGACGATTAGATGAAGTTCTGAAAGTTTTTAAACTTTAAACAAATTTTAACAGGGGAGAGTGGACACATATGACAGTGAGGCAGGGGATAGACCTGCATAGACAATCCGTGTGTGCATGTACATGCACTTAATAATCTGATAACTGCAGAAAATCAGATTTTGTCAGTAATCTGTTCATTACGTTTACATGCACTTGGGTAATTAG